>JAJPUD010004099.1:100745-117279 GCA_023553655.1 Myrmecobius fasciatus
TATTATTATTCTTAGTGGTAGTCCCAGATGTTCCAAATCATCAGTGTTGGATCTTAGTATGATATACTAAATTATTTAACATAATTGCAAAAAAGCAAACTTCTCTGCTTCTGTTCTTTGTTAAAAGTTAGTCGAAAGTTTTTCACAATGAAAGGATTTTTGTAAACTGACTCTTGAGTGAAGTAAAAAAGAATAGGAAGAAAATAGATACAATGACTTACTGAAATATTTTAAGAAAAAACAATAAAGCAATAAAAAGTGGTAGAATTCTGATTAGGTTCAATGATCAAATCTAGTCCTGGAGAACAAATAATGAAATATTTTCCTCCTCACTTTAGAGAGATGAGCAAATATGAGTGTGGGATGTGGAATATGTTGTCAAATCCAATTGTGGTTGATTTTATTTAATTGTTTTTCTTGATTCCAAAGGAGGAATTAAAGTTAGGTTTATTGGAAAATTATTGCTTTAAAAACAACAGGCATCTGTAACAAAAAAAAAAACAAAAAAGAATAATTAATAGTCATTAATAAATGAATGAAAAAGTATTAAATTAAGCTCTTTGTATAGAAAAGCAAAACCTTGCTCAGAAGGAGCATCACATTCTGCCAGGAGAAGAAAATACACATAGAAGCCTTCAGCTACTAATCAAATGACAAAACAAGTGGTATTATATTTTATTCTGATTTCATTTTTATTGATAAAACAGTATTTATGCCTCATATTGAACATTTGACGGTACCAAGAACCATGGCAGCAAGAATATTTTCTGATCCTTACTGGTTGTTGCTCCTGAGGAAATAGGAGCTATTTGTTAAGTAAGCACTTACCCCTTGCCTCCCAACTGGAGCAGAAAAGACGGTGGAATCATAGGTGAAATGTTAGAAAGACTTTAGAAACCACAGTTCAGCCCCCATGTTGATACATGAAAAACCTGACGTCGTGTCTGAGTCAATAAGCTGCCCAAGATCATATATCTAGTAGTATCATAGGTGAAATTTGAACTCAGCTTCTCTGACTCTAGACCTAGTGCTCTTTCCTCTGTATTAAGGTCATCCGTTTTGTTCTATTACTTGGGGCAAAACCTTTTTTTAAATGATACAAATGTAGCTAAACATAGGTATCAGAAATTTTTAGAGTGTTTTGATGGATAGTTTTTTCTCTTTTCAAGAGAAGGGAAGTTTATATTTCCTTGGCAATATGTGGAGTATTTAAAAAAAAGTCCCCCCCCCCTTTTTTTTAAGGAGCTTGAAAGCATAAATGAAGATGTGCAAGCAATGAACAACTGCTGTCAAGACATGACAAGTCGACTGAAGGTAGTGTAAGATTTTTAGACCTCTCAAGTCTAGTAAATGTATTATTTATTAAATTTGCGTTATGCAGCAAGTTTCAATAATAATTCTCTACCTGTTTTTCAGCTTACTAGAAATGTAATTAAATGTTCCAGGCTCCTTTTTTTGTCCCAGGATTCCAATATGATAACGTTGGAATGCACTGAAGTAGTCATTGTGATTTTTTTTTCCTGAAAATTAAAAGCAGATTTGATTTCAGAAAAGCCTTAGGATTATGAATCCAGACTAAGCATTCTAGTCCAAACTTCAGTCCAATTATGGTTATTTGGAGACTTTGAGAAAATAAAATTTTATTTAGGGAATAATCCAAGTTAACTGGTTTGCTTTAAAATCTATCTATACTGTGTTTTAGTTTGAAATACATCTGGATCTATACTAAACTAGATCAGAACTTCAAGTTTGGTTTTGGAATTGGCAAATTGATTATTTTCTCCTTCCGTTCTTTAGACTAGGAATGTCCCAGCATCATCTGTTATCTAGTCCCATTGCTTTCTTTCCCCAGTTAAAGGTTTTATTTTCAGCATTCTTCCCAAACCAATAAAACTAGTAAAAATCTTTACCTTAAATCAGTGACTTTTCATATACTAATAAATTTTTAATATATTTAATTCTTCTGTGGCTGCTGTTTCATTAAAATTTCTTTTTATTGCTTCTTGTGAAAATTTTGGACTTTATAGGTAGTTCATATATTGTTCTTTATTAAGATCTTAAATGTTGTTTGTATTTTTATTTGTTAGCATTATCTTTGGATCTATTTATTTTTATTCCTTTGTATTTAAATAATGATAGATTCTCATTTTTTATTTTTTGTTGTCATTTCTGTATACATGAACTTTATGGTTACTTCTCTTATGTTTTTTTAATTTTCTCCTTTTCTTCTTATTTATTTTGTCAATTTTATATTCTTAAATCCTTGCTTTAAATTACTTTTTTGCAGCATTTTTTTATGTACTGGTTTTTTTCCCTTTTCTATAATTTTAATGCATCTTAATTTACAATAGATTCTTTTCTTGTTAACACTGTTCCTAAAAGCTAATTTTTCATTTTTTTAGCTTTATTTAGCTTTTCTATGATTTTTATATTTTCTCTTTTGCTGTTTTATTTAACAATAACAGTCACATCTTTGCTTTTTTATGTACATATAAGTACATTATTCATATACACAGAGGGAAGAAGGGACCCATAGTAGAAGACATTCTGGACATGAATACAAGAAATTCCTAGGTTCAAATTTAACCAATAACAGCCTCATTTTCTTACAGAGTAATACCTGTAGTAGTCAGTAAGCATTTGTTAAGCTCTTAAGCTCACTTCCTATTTGATGTTTTTAGGTAAATCAAATGTAGTAATGTACGCAAAGTTTTATGAATTTTAAAGTACTATTTAGCTCTATTATTAATATTAATAGGCAACTAGATGCTCTGGGATATATAGCACTAGTTTGGGAGTGAGATAAACCTGAATTCAAATCATGATCCAGACACTTAATAGTAATAGGAACATGGGAAATCACTTAACCTCAGTTTGCCTCAATTTCCACAATTGTAAAATGGGGCCAACAGCATCTGCCCCCCAGAGTTGTGAAGAAAAAGTGAAATAATGTTTGTAAAGTTGAGGACTAAACAAAGAGCTTCAGCCTCTAGTATCCTAGTTGTTTCTATACTTGGGATGACGAAGCTAGACCAGTTATCTAAAACTTAGTCCATTGAGACAAGTAAATCTCAAGAACAGTTTGTAGCCCTTTAAAGGAAAACCTGGTCTAACCTGCCTAGGCTGAGGTCTTAAGCTTTCCATCCACCCATTTTTTTCAAATCAGCAAATGCTGGCTGCTGTTATTGCTATCATTATCATTGCCTTCTTCATCATCATCATAACCATCATTTCAGTATCATTTATTCATCCAAAAGGAATCATATGCAGGCAACAAATAAAAATTATCCTCATGTTTTGGTTGTACTCACTGACTAGGCTAATCCAACTCTAGTTAAGCCATTTGGATACATTAGATTTCGAGTTGCAAGTCACTGAAATTCTCATAGTCCATCTAACAGTTCACAAAAAGAGGCTTACTTAGCAGTAATAGAGAAAGGATTTTTGAGAGCAGGCAAGTCTAACTCGCCTGGGTTGAGTCCTTAAGATATTTTACCAGCAATATATTTTTATAGTGTATTTTATTTAATTTGTTAAATATTTCTTAATTACATGTTAAAAAATTAATGATCATTTAAAAATTTTTTGTGTTTCAAATTCTCTTCCTTCTTTCTCCCTTGAGAAGGCAAGGAATTTGATATTGATTATACTTACAAAGTCATGCAAAATATATTTCCATATTAGCCATATTGCAAAAGAAAAACAGGAAAAAAATAAAGTCAAATTAAAATATGCCTCAATATATATTCAGTTTTTTAGTTCTTTCACTGGAGGTTGATAGGATTTTTCTTCCTGGATATTTAGGAATTATTTTGAATCATTGCCTTGATTTCAGAGTTGATCATCCCTATAATATTGCTTTTATTATATAGTGTTTTCTTGGTTATGCTCACTCCATTTTGCATGAGTACATAGAAGTTTTCCCAGGTTTTTCTGAAACCAGCCTTCATCATAGCCTTTTCTATAGTACAATAGTATTCCACCATAATCAAATACTATAACTTATTCAGCTATTTACCAATTAATGGGCATCCCCTCAGTTTCCAATTCTTTCACACCATAAAAGGAGTTGCTACATGTAGGTCCTTTTCCTTTTTTTTTTTTTTTTTTTTTTTTTTTTAATCTCTTTGGGATACAGACCTATTAGCAGTATTTCAGTCAAAAAGTAAAGACAGTATGATAGTCCTTTGGACGTATTCCAAGTTGCTTTCTAGAATGATTGGATCTGTTCATAGCTCCAACAGTACTTAGGATCCTAATTTTGCTGCATCCCCTCTAGTATTTATCATTTTCCTTTTGTGTCATGGTAATTGATCTGGTAGGTATGATGTGGTATCTCACAGTTGTATGAATTTGCATTTCTCTAATCATTAGTGATTGAGAGCATCTTTTCATATGACTGTTGATAGTTGTGATTTCTTCTTCTGAAAACTGTTATCTCATATCCTTTGACCATTTATTAAGTGGAGAATGCCTCTTATTTTATAAATTTAGTTCAGTTCCCTATTTATTTGAGAAATGAGGTATTATCAAAGAAACTTGTTATAAAATTCCTCCCCTGCTCCAGTTTTCTATTTTCCTTCTAATTTTGGCTGACTTATTTTTTTTTTTGTTTGTGCAAAAAAATTTTTATTTCATATAATCAAAATCTTTTCTCATATTTCCTGTAAGCTCTTCTATCTCTTGTTTGGACATAAATTCTTCCCTTATTCATTGATCTTACAGGTTCATTTTTCTATGCTCCTCGATTTTACTTAAGTTATCACCCTTTGTGTCTAAATCATTTAGTCATTTTAACTTTATCTTGGTATACAGTGTGAGATGTTGGTCTATGCCTATTTTCTGCCAAACTGCTTTCCAGTTTTCTTAGGAAATTATGTCAGATGTTGAATTCTTACCCCCAAAACTTTCATCTTTGAGTTTATTAAATGCTAAATTACTGTCATTTATTGTGTATTATGTATTGTGTACCAAATTTATTCCACCAAACCACCATTCTGTTTCTTAGACTGTACTAGATTGTTTTGCTGATTACAGCTTTGTAATATATTTTGAAATCTGTAATTTTGCCCATAAAATTATTAAACTTCCTGTATCCTTTGAACTAGGATAAAATACTACCATGCTGAAAGAACTAATAAGCTCAATGATCTTAGAAAAACATAGACTTGCATAAAGTAATGAAGAATGAAATGAGCAGAACCAAGAGTACATTGTATACAGTAATTATAGTAATTTGAATAAGTCATTTTGACTACTATACATGAGCCAAGTTTACTACAAAGGACATATGAAGGAAGAAGCTATCCGCATCCAGAGAAAGAACTGATAAATAAAAGTATGTATAGAATTGTACATCTCTAGGTTGAGGGGGGAGGGAAAAAAGAAAAAAAAAGAAATCTACATAATAACTTTATAAAAAATAGCAAATTGCACATAATAAATTTGCATTTTCATTTATGATCATCTTTTTTTGATTATACCATGTAATGGAAATGCTTGGTTTTTTCCATAAATTAAAAATAAAGTGAACCTAAAAATTAAAATAAAAAACAAACAATTTTGGATTAAAATTGGTTGGACTTAAAAATCTCTTCCTGCTTTAAATCCTAGAAGGACAGGCATGGGAAAGTGGTTGAACATACCTTGAAAAAAAATAAAGTGCTATTGTTATTTTATTTTTTTTTTGCTTTTTGCTGAGGCATTTGGGGTTAAGTGACTTGCCCAGGGTCACACAGCTAGGGAATGTTAAGTGTCTGAGACCAGATTTGAACTCAGGTCTTCCTGACTTCAGGGCTGGTGCTCTATCCACTGCGCCACCTAGCTGCCCCTATTGTTATTTTAAAAAATCTGGAATTGCTAAGTTACCTTCTTTCACATTTTTTAAATTGATTCCCTTGATATTCCTGACCTTTTGTTTTTTCAGGTAAACTTTGTTAATTTTTTTGGTATAATAAATATTATAATTTATTGGAATATCTGGATTTAATTAACATAAATGCTTAAGAGCTTGTCTTATCTCTATAGTTCTTTTGTCAGCTCAAACTTTTATAGGCAATACCCTCCTGAAAATTCTCCCAGGAAGGAAATTTGACTTGCAAGAATTTTCTCTTGCCAACTAGTAACTGGAGTGTGTTGTTTGAGAGTGAGCAGTAATGAATCATACTGGGGAGAAGAAGAGAAGTAGTCTGTTATACTTAACCTTTCCAGTTTGGAAATAGACTCTTCATCCTAATGTGATTTATCCCCTCCTCTATTTTTTTTTTTCATTCTTCTAGTTTATATTTCTATGATTGGGAAATTATTAAGTACTTTGACTTTTAAAAAATTCTTAACTTTTAGACTTTGAGATATTCATTAAAGAGGACAATTTAAGGTAGATTTCTATTTCAAAAGTTTTATGTGTAGATTCTTGAAACTTGAACTTGAAAGCATATAGTGCTTTCTTGAAAGCACTTGAAATGCCATAGTATTATAGAGGTATTCTATTTTTATATAAATGAGTATTGACTATTTTTTTAACATACATTCAAATATAAATAGCTTTTAATTTTGAGAGATGTAGTGTGCTTTCTAGAACCCCCATATTGAGGTGCTAAAATGTACTATGCTTTCTAGAGCCCCCATGCTGGGGTGCCAAAATATACCATCTGGACTAGCTCTCTGGAGTATCTCAGGACCAGCCTGAGTCCTTGGTCTTGGTGCAGGAGTGATGAGGTCAGAGACCCATGTGGATGCTCAGAGATGGAGTCCATTTATTTCAAGTCCTCTCAGCCATTAAATACCTTAATACAATTACATTACTAAACTCACTGAGCATGTGCCAACTATAGTACCATTATATCACCACAGCACACTGAGCATGTGCCAGCTGTAGTACCATTACCAGTACAGGTTGCTATACCTATAGCAGGGTGCTAACTATAAGCACCCTGCTGTAGATATGTAAATGCCTCTCTTTACTGTGAGATCCCTGTTTCCTGTAGAACACTGGTGGTCATGCCTTCTCTGACTTCTCAGGAAGGCAGAGAGCCCTTAGGGGAGATGGGAAGCTGAACATAGTTCGCTCTAGGCTGAAGGGTTTTATACCTCACCCAGAGTTCTGTGGCTCTTTACAGAGAGAGTTAAGAATACATAAAACTTAAAAATGGTTGATAACAAAATATTACATTTTGTTTGTGTTTGTTTAAGAATTTGTGGTGATCAGATTAAAACAACTCTGAGAAGTATCTCTTTACCCTTATGAGATTGGCTAATATGACAGAAAATGAAAATTAGAAATGTGGGGGGAAGGGAATGTGGGAAAACTGGGACATTTAAGGCACTATTGGTGGATTTGAGAACTGATCCAACCATTTTGGAAAGCAATTTGGAATTATCCCCAAAATGCTATCAAACTATGCATACCCTTGACTCAGAAATACCACTATTAAGTTTGTATCCAAGAGATTAAAAAAAGAGGAGGGAGGAGGGGACTTAATTTTTACCAAAAAATTTACTGAGTTCTTTTTGTGGTGGGAAAAAAGTAGAAATTGAGGGTAAGACCATCAAATGAGGAATACTGTAATGGAATACTCTTGTGCCATATGAAATGATGAACAGGCTGATTTCAGAAAAACCTGGAAAGACTTAAATAAAGTGATGCAAAGTGAAGAGGAGAACATTGTACACAGTAATAGTTATATTGTGGGTTGATCACTTGTGAATGCCTTAACTATTCTCAGCAATACAGTGGTTTAAGACAGTTCAAAAGATTCATGATGAAAATTAAAAAATAAAAATGTTAGGATTTTTAAAAAGGATCAGTAGTTATTTTCCCTTTTTTCAATTTTATAGTCATTTTTAACAATATAGCATAATCATTCATTTAACAAGATTGTGTAAGCATTGTCATGTTTCACCTAAGTAAAATTTCTAGATAATTAGAAATAAAACAAGAAGTATTTAAGTGCTGTGTTTCTGGCACTGTACTAAGCATTGGGGATACAAAAAAAAAAAAAAAAAAAACCCACTCCCAACTTGCTGGGGATTCACCGATAGAATTCTTGTGTCCAATTAAAAAAAATTCAGCTGTTTTTAGAGAAAATGTTTCTTAAAATGATTTCTCAGTTCTATTCCTTGCCTTCTTAAACAGAATAAGTTAAACATAATTAAATCTTTCTTGTTGATTTAGACATTGCAGTGATCATAAGTTATTTTGTACTAAAATATGGGATTGTTGAGATGTGTCCTATGGATCCTAGTGCCAAATGGTCCTAGAGTTTTTTGCTTTTCTGATTCTTGTGTCGCCTATTAAATGTTTATGTGTATGTCTTCCTTGTCACTTATTGCTGCCTTGTATTTACCTAATTCTAGAGCAGTCTGTAGCCCTTTCTTATCTGTAGCATCTAACCTGCTATAGGTGTGGAAGACAGGTAAATCTATCTTTTTGTGCTATATTTAAAATGAGAACTTGTGTATTTTACCTGAGAACTTAAGGTTCTCTTACAAATTAAAGTCCATAGGCTTATCCAAAGTCACACAGCCAATAAATATTTGAAGTAACACTTAAACCCAGTGATTCTATCCATACTGTACTACATTGTCTACCATTATTCTCCCCTAGAAAGAGGAACAGTTATATAGTATGTGTTCTAATCAAATGAATTTTCTTTATAATTCTAGGCAGCAAAGGAGCAGACTCAAGATTTGATAGTAAAAACTACAAAACTTCAAGCAGAAAGGTATGTAGTGTTTTCTATTATTTTCCACCTAGGTCATTGAGTTATTTAATGAATAAATATATATATTTTGTAGCTATAGTAACTTATATTACATTGGTTATTGCTACACTATAACTTATTAACCCATAGAATCATAGATTTAGTGATGAAAGGAACATTAAAAGCCAATTAGCTCAATTTGCTTATTTCACAGAGAAGGAAATTTTGGCAACAGAGGCTGAATTACTGGTCCAGGGTCATATATCAGGCAAGTTTAGGAAGATTTTGAAATCACAGTTCCTGACTTCCAAGTCTGACACTTCATCTACTGAAACACTGCTTCATTAGCAGGGAAGTGTTGAAAACCAAAGTAATAGGATAAGAAACAATTTAGACTTTTTTCCTCCTCCATTTAATTAGTTACATGGATTGGTGCCTCTGGGTCTCTGTTTCCAATTTTGCAAAGTGGGCACATTATCTCCCCAAAGACAAGTAGATGAACTTGTCGAGCTCTTGAGATTAACTCTAGTTTTAATGTCTACAAAAACATTCTTTGAGATTTGTTAACTCTTTTTTTCCACATTATATTTTTGTTATTTAGGCTCCATTTAGATTCTAATTTTCATATTTTTTTTTATTTTTTGCCTTTTTTGTTGAGGCAATTGGGGTTAAGTGACTTGCCCAGGGTCACACAGCTAGGAAGTGTTAAGTGTCTGAGGCCAGACATGAACTCAGGTCATCCTGACTTCAGGGCTGGTGCTCTATCCGCTGTGCCACCTAGCTGCCCCAGTTTTCATATTTTATCAACACCCATCATATCCTGCCTCCATTGCATTATGAGAACATCTACCTGAAATTTCATATTTTTTGCTAAAGAAAGTGCTTTTGCCATGAAGAATGATTTAATTTCTTGTAATATGACTTGAAAAAGTGGTACTTACACATAGTTTATTTCAAGTTTCTATATGCTAATGTGTTATATGATAAATTTATTTTACATATGTTCATTATCTCTAAAATTTGTTTTAACTTGAATCATGGAAAAATAAGGAACTTGTAAGTTTTCTAATGACAAATAGTAAATTCTTCTCTGAATTCAGCTTTTTCTGCAATTTGTCTCTCTCCTAATTGTTGTGATAAGAAGCTTAATCTTTTGGTTATCAGAAGGTTGAATATGTAACAAAAGTGAAGAAAAGATACTAAAAACATAGATTTTATATATTAGGATTTCCTCTCAAAAGAACCATGAAACTTTGCTTTTTTATGACTTGTGTAACTAGCCTTAGTGTTTTAATCTTATATAAGATGATTGTTTAAAAACTTCAGCACTTTAGGAATCATTTCAGTTTTTCTTCAAAACAAATTCCTTTTTGATTCTCTACATTTATAATTTTTGATAGGAGAGTTCCTTCAAGAACAAATTAGATATATTGGTAATAATAAAAACTTTTTTTCTCCATTGAGTTCTGGGTTCATAAATATATATTTTTTAAAGCTTTTTATTTTCAAAATGTGTGCATAGTTTGCAAAACCTTGTCTTCCAAATTTTTCTTCCTCCCTTCCCCCACTCCCTCCCTTAGTTGGCAAGTAATTCAATATATGTAAAAGACGAAATTCTTCTGTACATATTTCCACAATTATGCTGAACCAGAAAAAAATCGGATCAAAAAGGAAAAATAATGAGAAAGAAAACAAAAAGCAAGCAAACAACAACAAAAAAAAATGAAAATATTATGTTGTGATCCACACTCAGTCCCCACAGTCCTCTCTCTGATTGCAGTTGGCTCTCTCCATCACAAGGCCATTGAAACTGGCCTGAATCAGCTCCTTGTTGAAAAGAGCCACGTCTATCAGAATTAATCATTGTATGATCTTCTTTTCTTTATGTACAATGTTCTCTTGGTTCTACTTACTTCACTTAGCATCAGTTCATATAGATCTCTTCAGGCTGAAATCATCCTGCTGATTGTTTCTGTAAATATAATTTGAAAGATAGTAACGTTAGTATTGTTACTATGCAGGCAACCTTTTTGTACAAAGAAATACCTGAGAACACCTGCATGTGGAACCTGCTACCTTTCATTTATAATATTCTTGTAAAAGTTTTGACAATTTAAGATATCACATGGAAATGTAGAAACTTTATTTTTTTAAAGAATAGGTACAAAATAAAATGAGAAGCATTTAACATGAATTCATAAGTTTTCCTTCAATTCCTTGTAGATAATAATGAAGAGATGAAGCAAGTTAAAATAAGAATTTTAAAATTTTAAAAGAATTTTTTCTAAATGCAGTTAGAATACTTGAGGGAAATGCATACTACAAAAGAAAGGATTGGAAAGGAAATTAACAACTTGATACAAGAGATACAAAATCTTGCTCAAGCAACAAGCTCCCTGAAAATTCAATTGACCAAGATTTTTCCTCCTTAGAAGCCAATGATTCAGCGTTCTCTTTAAGGGGAAAAAAAAAAGTCAACGTAGACTTAAGAATTATTGAATAGGAATAGAGACTGAACTTCATTGCTGTATGGAACTCTCAGGTTAAGAAACATTTTCTACCAAAGCACCTCAGTTCCTTCTTTGTAATTTATAATACAAGATGGTTCTTAGAGTACTGAGAGGTAAAATTCCTTGCCCAAGATTAAATTATGCCAGAGGAGGGACTTTGACCAAGGTCCTGGTTTAGAGACCAGCTCTCTAGCTAATATCATCCTACCTTTCTTGTTCTTTAAATGTTTGGTGAATTTAACTTATCTACAGAAACCAAGATCTGTGCCTTCCCCCCTTTCTCTTTCATTTTGGGAGTTTATGGTTTCTTTTTCCCCCTGAGATAAAGTTTTTTAGATTCCCTTCTTCTCTTTTTGATAAACACTTGAAGGATTGGCTCTGCACTTCAGGGCAGAGATTAATGAATTAAAGTACTGCATCTTTCTTTTTGTTTTGAGTGAGACAGAGTAAGTCCCAGAGGATGAGAAGCCTTTTATGTATTGTGATTTGCGGTGTAGATCTCATTGTTACATTTTCTCCAAATCTACTCCTTCCAAACTTTCCTATGTACTTAGTTATTATGTTTCATTAATGTTGTCAAAAGATAATCTCTGATCTGAGAATTATTTTCATTGGCATTTTACACAAACACAAAATCTTTATGTTTTTGCCAAAAAATTCCATTGGGCTGCTGTTGCTCTAGGACAAAATACAAACTCCTTAGTCTGGTATTTAAAGCATTCCACATTCTAACTCCACCCAACCTTTTTTTATTTTTTAAAAATTTCTTCTCTCTTTCTCCTGGCCAAAATGGACTTCAAGCAGAGTATCCTCTTTCCTTGAACTATACACCTTCGGCTAATAAACCTTGTAGATTTTCTTTTCTTTCAAGATTGTTATTGAATGCCACTGTCTCCATGAAGTTATTATCTCTTCTCTGCCCTCCCTTCTTTTCCTAATGTACTTTATTCTTTACCTCCATATGTCATGTACTTTGTAGTAATTAATAACAATATTAATAATAATTAGCATTTATATAGCACTTACTCTGTACTAGGCACATAACACTACTTTGGGAGGTAGATGCTTTTATTTTTATTATTTAAAATTTTTTTTTTAACTTTCAGAAATCCTATAAGGAATTCTGAGCCCCATTTAATATAAACGGGAGAGAATTGAGATATTAGTGGCCTCTGTGGTCCTTTCTAACTCTAATATTACATATCCTTTTTAAAATTAGTTTTTATTGATGTTTTCTCTTTCTTATATTATCCTGGTTGTCCTCAAGGTTTAGAGAGCCATTTGATTTAACAATGAAGTCTTTTAGGAATAGTTTGGAAGTGGGAGAATTAAATGGCCAATTAATAGTTCTCTTCAGGCTCATAGTTCTTCATTTCATTTCATTGATCTGTTTTTCAAAAGATAAATTGATTGATGTTGGTAGAGTCAATATATCTAATCACTTTACAATTATTATCTCATTTGGTCCTCCAAACAACCCTGGGAAATAAGTCCTTTTCCTCCTTTTGCAGGTGAGAAAATTGAAGCAAAAAGGGGTCAAGTGACTTGCTCATGGTTACCTAGCTAGTTTTTGAATCCAGATTTGAACTCGTTTTCTTGCCTCCAGGCTTAGGGTTAGCTTCACCATGCCACCTAACTGTTCTTAGTAAAATATAAACTCCTTCCTCAGGAGTAGAAATATATATTTAACGTGTCCCCAGCATTTGATAGAATAATAAATACTTAATGAATTTAATTAATTTGAAATGGATGTCTCACTTAGAGCCTAGGTCAAAAAGGAGGGCTAAAGTAAAATAATTGAGTTAAGGATGCTTAAAAAAGAAGATACTTGAATTTAAGGGAAAGCAGAACAGCTATTACACATGAGCCTCTACAAAGTAGTACTCATCTATTGTGCTGGCATAAGGATGGAGTTGAATTCCCAAGGGCTGGTAAGTTCAGTGCAATATCTATGGTTTATAGTCCTGGCAATAGACTAGGCAACTTGATAATAAATTCTTTGGTAATGATATCATGAAATGAAGACAAATACAGCCCTGCACAACCTTCATCTTGTATAGGGAAAAATTCTTATTTAGGTACAGGCTAGTAAGAGTAGTATCCTACAAGATAGATGCTATTATTTTTTTAAAATATTTTTAGTTTTCAGAAAGCTTATGAGAAAGAGTCTCTGAATCCCATTTACTATAAAATGAAAATTGAACTAGTAATGTCCTCTACACTGATTCTAATATTTTGTATCCTATTTTTTAAATAAATTTTTATTGATGTCATTTGTTTCTTATATTATCATGGTACATAGAGAGTCATTTGATATAACAATGAATTCTATTAGGAATAATTTGGAAATAGGAGAATTAAATGACTTTTTAAGAGTTCTAGTTAGACTCATAGTTCTTGATTTCATTTCATTGTATCTGTTTTTCAAAAGATAAATTGATATTGGTAGAGTCAAGATGATAGAGTGAAATATAGCGTTTTTGCTTTGGCTCTTCCACAGTGATTTAGAAAGTGTTCCAGATGGAATTTTGATTGTGAAAGTCATGAAGAAATCACATTGAGCCATTTTTCCAGTCCATGGTAGCTTAAAAAGCTAGGTAAAGAAGTCTGCGAACATTGGAGAGGGAGCTAGCCAGAAGAAAAGAGAATTAAAAGCTTATTAGGAGAGGTACAAAAATATTGAAGAAAGTAACTCCTTAAAATCAGAACTGATGAAATGAAAACTAATGATACCAGGAGACATAAAAACTGGGGGAAAAAAGGGTAGGGGGATGTGAAATATAGAAAAAACAACTGATCTGGAAAATAGATCAATGAGAGATAATTTAAGAATCTTTACATTACCTGAAAGCTATGTATAGCAACAACAACAACAACAACAGAGTCTAGTCATCCTGTTTATAAAGGAAAATAACTGAAAAATCTTAGAACCAGCAGGCAAAGTAGAAATTGAAACAAACTACAGGTCATCTCCTGAAAGAAATCCTAAAACTCCTAGATCATTTTAATATTACCATCAATATTTAAACTAAAATTTTTCCTTTTTTAAAAACCAGCAGTTTAAATTTTTTCAGTGATTTATAATTTTATAATTTTTATTTTATAATATAGTTATTATATATTTTTAATGGATTTATGTGTGTATTAGCCCTTTTGGACTATTCCCCAAACTTTCACTTGTGCTGGTAGGTTTGGACCCCTAAAAAGTTATTTCTACTTTTAGATACTCTTTGGCTATATATTTTTACTATTTTGTGGCTTATGAACTTCCACCATTGTTTTTCCTTCTAATAATGACTAGTAAGCACAATTAGGTCTTACTAGTGTCATTTACTAGTGGCCACTAGTAAGTGGCATTCACCAGTACCATGGTAAGAATAATAGGTATGCTCCAAAAAAATCAAAGAAAGAAGAATAAGACCCATATGTTTAAAAAGGTGGGGGGGAGGTGGTCCTTATCAGTAAGGAAATGGTGAATAAATTATTATTTTTTAAATAATACCTTTCTTTTCTTTTTTTTAATTTTAATTTTTTTATTTTATTTGCATAACATATGTGGGTAATTCTTCAACATTAACCCTTACATAGCTTTCTGTTAAAAATTTTTCCCCCCAACTCCCTACCCCTCCCCTAGATGGCAGGATATCCACTACATGTTAATTATGTTAAAATATTGGCAAATCGAATATATGTATACATATTTCCAAACATCACTGTTGTGCAAGAAAAATCTTATCTACACAAAAGATATATCAGATAAAGGAAACACAATGTAAGCAAACATAAGTCAAGGAGTATGAGAATTTTATGTTGTGGTCCACATTTCACATCCCTCTCTCTGGGTGTATATGGCTTTCTTCAGTGAACAATTGGAGGTGGTTTGAAACATTTCATTGTTGAAGAGAGCCATGTCCATCAGAATTGATCGTCATATAGTACTGTTGTTGCCGTTTATAATGATCTTCTGGTTCTGCTCATTTCACTCGGCATCCGTTCATGCAAGTCTCTCCAGGCCTCTCTGAAATCGTCTTGCTGGTCATTTCTTACAGAACAATAATATTCCATAATATTCATATACCATAATTTATTCAGCCATTCTCCAATTGAAGGGCATCTATTCAATTTCCAGTTTCTAGCCACTACAAAAAGGGCTGCCACAAACATTCTTTCACATGTGAGGCCCTTTCCTTCCTTTATGATTTCTTTGGGATATAAGCCCAATAGAAATGCTGTTGGGTCAAAGGGTATGCACAGTTTGATAACTTTTTGAGCATAGCTCCAAATTGTTCTCCAGAATGGCTGTATCCGTTCACAGCTCCACCAACAATGCATCAGTGTCCCAGCCCTCCCACATCCCCTCCAACATTCATCATTAACTTTTCCTGTCATTTTAGCCAATCTGACAGGTGTGTAGTGGTACTTCAGCGTTGTCTTGATTTGCATTTCTCTGATCAATAGTGATTTGGAGCACCTTTTCATATGACTACAAATAGTTTTAATTTCATCCTCTGAAAATTGTCTGTTCACATCCTTTGACCATTTATTGATTGGAGAATGGATTGAATTTTTATAAATATGAGACAATTCTCTATATATTTTAGAGATGAGACCTTTATCAGAACCCTTGAATGTAAAGATGATTTCCCAATTTATTGCTTCCCTCCTAATCTTGTCTGCATTGGTTTTGTTTGTACAAAAACTTTTTAACTTAATATCGTCCAAGTTATCTATCTGGTTTTCAATTAAGAGTTCCAGTTGTTCTTTGGACATAAATTTTTTCCATCTCCATAGGTCTGAGAGGTAAGCTATATTACGTTCCTCTAATTTATTTATAGTATCACTCTTTATATCCAGATCATGAACCCATTTAGATCTTATCTTGGTATGTGGTGTTAGATGTGGGTCAAGCCCTAATTTCTTCCACACTAGCTTCCAATTTTCCCAGCAGTTTTTGTCAAATAGTGAGTACTTATCCCAAAAGCTGGGGTCTTTGGGTTTATCAAAGACTAAATTGCTATAGTTATTGCCTAGTTTGTCTTGTGATTCTATCCTATTCCACTGATCGACTACTCTATTTCTTAGCCAGTACCAAATGGTTTTGATGACCGCTGCTTTGTAATATAGTTTTAGATCTGATACAGCAAGTCCACCATCGTCAGCCTTTTTTTTCATGAATCCCCTTGAAATCCTTGACCTTTTGTTCTTCCAAATGAACTTTGCTACTATTTTTTCTAGATCTGTAAGATAATTTCTTGGGAGTTTGATTGGTATGGCACTAAATAAGTAAATTAGTTTGGGTAGTATTGTCATTTTTATTATATT
>JAJPUD010004099.1:127279-140793 GCA_023553655.1 Myrmecobius fasciatus
AATGATGCAATAACTATACATATATTCGATTTCTTAAGTATTCTAACATAATTATCATGTAGTGGATATCCTGCCATCTAGGGGAGGGGTGGGGAGTAGGGGGGAAAAATTTGTAACAAAGTTTTGTAAGGGTTAATGTTTAGGAATTACCCATACATGTGTTTTGCAAATAAAAAGTATTAATAAAAAATAAAAAAAATAAAAATAAAGAAAATTGTCTTTGATATCCTTTGACTATCAATTGTAAAATGGCTTGACTTCTTATACATTTGAGTTAATTCTCTATGTATTTTAAAAATGAGGTCTTTATCAGAACCCTTGAATGTAAACTTTTTTCTTAGTTTATTGCTTCCCTTCTAATCTTGTTTGCATTGGTTTTATTTGTACAAAAACATAATATAGTCAAAATTATCAATTTTGAATTCTATATTGTACTCTAGTTCTTCTTTGGCCAGAAAGTTCTTCCTTCTTCATAGATCTAAGAGGTAGACTATCCTTTGTTCTTCTAATCTGCTTCTAGTATTCCTCTTTATATCTAAACTATGAACCCATTTCGACCTTATCTTGGTATAGGTGTTGGTTACTGCCTAATTTGTGCCATACTATTATCCAGCTTTGCCAGCAATTTTTGCCAATGAATTCTTATCCCAGAAGCTGGACTCTTTGAGTTTATCAAACACTGGATTACTATAGTTATTGTTTATTATTATGTCTTGTGAACCTAACCTGTTCCAGTGATGGTATTTCTTAAACTGTGTTCAAATTCTCTACGAAAATACACTTGCCTGATACAAATGCTGTACTTCTCCAGATCATTGATATTCATTTTTCTCCTTTACATCATTTAAAATACTAATTGTCATAGCATGGAAAAAATAAGGACAATTTTGTGAGGATAAAGATTTTGTTTGTAGCCTTATTCTTAGGTGGCATTATTGCCAGGTTGTACATTAAAATTTTCCCATTTCCTCTGTGTTTGAAGGCAGTCAATCTTATTTTAAGCAGTTTTCTACCCATAACATATTTAAGCTTTTTTAACATGCTTTGTTTTCCTCCATTTTTAGTTTTACATTTTCCCCATGATATCTTAATCCTTTAGCAAAAGTAGTGTAATGTGAAATGTTACTCTTGAATTGTTTTGTTGCTTTATTCATATTTAACAGTTCTGTGAAAAACTCATTTTGAAAATTGATAATTCTTTAAAGTAGTAAACAGAAATGTATTTAGAAAAATTACAATTTAATCATAACTATAATACATATATATCTGTATATCTATCTCTGTCTATAAAATTAAAAAAAAAAAAACATTGCAGGCTTATATGAAGAAATGAAAAGCAAGCTTAGTTGAACTCTGAAAGGTTAATCCAATCCTCCTTTCCTTTTAAGGTACCTGGGTGTTATTCTTACCAAATAGTTCACTTTTATGTTCAGTTCAAGGGAAAAATGCATGAAGAGCATAATTTTCCAATAGTTAGCTTTCTCTCTCAGGGCAACCCTGTCTCCATGGTAACAGTTAAAACTTGAAAATTAGTCCCTCTTAAGAAGCCATTCTATTAGAGCTTAAGGGTAACAGTTCTTGGCACTTTCTTCCCTTAGCATTGGTAGCATGTTCCCATGATCTGTTAGCTTTTTATGCTGACTTGACTCTTGAATAGACCCTTTGTCTTCCGCCATGTGGTTTCTTCATTCCCACCCTCCCTTTACCTCTTTCTTTTGGACTACAATGTATTGAATACACAGTTTCAGAATAATTCAAATGACCTAATTTGCTGTGATCAAAAAAGGTAGATTAGATTCCTCTCATAGGTTAACAAAAAAGTAATTGATATGACATGCTTCAGATTTCTAAATTTATATTTCATTTAGATTTTCAAAATGACCTTATATTATTGGAAACTTTTCCCATAGCTTCTGACATCTGTTGCTTTGTTGCAATGCACATAGAAACTAGAAAATATTGCAACTATTATTTTCAAGTTACTTTTAAATTTACAAATAATTTTTGCCCTAATATTTCTTTGGGGTAGTTAGTGGAAATATTATGTTCCTCATTATTATAGATGAGGAATTAGAGTCAGAAAGATGAAGTGATTTGAGTCTACTCATATTAATGCCTTCTTTTAAAGAAAAAAAAAGCATCTATGTTTTTGCATATACTGGTATATGTACAGGAGCATCATGCTACTAAGGAAAGAGTGCTGGAAGTGGAAGAGAAGGGCCTACATTCAAAACTTTACTATTACTATGTATAATTGTAACCTTAGGTGTATCACACTACCTTTTAAAACTTCAGCTTCTTCATCCGTAAATGGAGATCTATCTCATAGTGTTTGGAGACTTGGGTGTGATATATATAGAAAATTTAATAATCCTTAAAGCCTGGTGTGGAAAATGAGGTTAGTCTGGATAGTAGTGGTAATAATAATAATAGTATTTATAAAGTACTTTAAAATGTATAAAGCACTTTACATATATTAACTCATTGGATTCTTTCAGCAGCTCTGTGATATAGATGCTGTTACTATGCTCTCTAAAGTAGTGACCCTCTTATAAACAGATCGTACATTTGTGTAATATTCTAGTTTTTCAAAAAGTTTCATACACACACACACACACACACACACACACACACATATATAATTTAGGGGTGGAGGGGTATGGGTATATGTACACATCCACTTGCCAATTTAAGCTTTTTAAACATGCTTTGTCTTCCTCCATTTTTTGTTTTATATTTTTTCCATGATATCTTAATCCTTTGGCAAAAGGAATGTAATATGAAATGTTACTCTTGACCCTTAAATAGAACCTTAGTGTTCAGCTATGTAGTTTCTTCATTCCTACCCTGGGCTACAATGTGCTGGATGCACAGTTTCAGAATAATTCTTGCTTTATGTCTTGTTGAGTATATATATACATACACACACACACACACACACACACATATATACATAATACACATACATATACATATGTATATAAAACAAAGATATTATATATATGCATTAAACCAATGACATATATATGTATGTATGTATGCATTATATATGGCTTATGTGTATAACAAATGACTCCATAATACATTTGGAACCTATAATGTATAGATACATACATATATTATGATACACACACATTCACTCACAAATATATGCATGTAATCTTATTTGTTGTTCAGTTGTGTCTTTGTGGCTCCTTTTTAGAATTTCTTTGGTGGTGGTTTGCCATTTCTGGAATGGTTTGCTATTACTTTTTCTAATTTATTTTTCCAAGGAGGAACTGAGGCAAACAATGTTAAAGTGACATGTCTGGGGTGACATAACTAGTGTTGGAGGCCATATATGCAGTTCTTCCTGACTCCAGGCCCAGAGCTTTATCCATTGTACCACCTAACTGCTCCATATAATCACATATAGGTAAATCATATAGGTAAATAGTCGATTGCTGTTCTAAAGAGACTTTTAGTTGTCCTATGAATTAGTTTACATTAGTACAATACTAGTTGATGCTTCAAGATAATAAAGTAAATAGCCTATGAACAGGTTTTGTTCTGTTTTTACATAAATCAATCTATAAAAGTTTAAAGCTGTAAAAATTATTTAAGGATATAGATATATATATATATATAACTTAGAAGTTGACTTTGAGCTAAGTAGAACTTTGCTGCCACCTGGAGTCTATTGGCATATATAACATGATTCATAATGAACATTTGATCATATGATTTTTAAAATCTTAGTCTGAAGCAGTTATTTACTTACAAATAAAGATGTTTCATTGAAAACAATAAAATTTAGCAATGCAGATTATGAGCATTTAGAATTATGATTATTCACCTTTAATATTAAGAATCTGTGAAAGTTGCTGGAGAAATGTATAATTTCAATAGTTAAAATATTTACACATATGTGTGTATACATAAATAAACATAAACACAGAATACATTTCTAGGACCATATTATATATTGAAATCTGAAAACTCTTTTGAGTTTTAGCTGAGATCCCAAGCCACAGTCCCCTTCCCTGACTTCTCCATTTCCTTAACTCCTTTTTACCCTGACCCTATCTCTTGAATTGTTTTCTGTTCCTTAAAGTTCAACTTATATGACACTCCCTTTTCTGGTTAGTCAAGACATTTCTTTGTCAAATCTGACATAATACTTAGCTCTTTGATGCTTTTATTCAGAAAGTCATTATGCATTTATTAAGTGCCTGTTGTGTACTATGCTTGGCACTGGGGTACAAAGAGAGACAGAAGGTAGCCAGCCCCTGCCTTCAAGGAGCTCATAGTCTACTAAGGGAGACATGGAACAGAAACAAGTTATATGCAGGCTAAATAGAAAACAATTAACAGGAGGTGATAGAATTAAGAGGGATCAGGAAAGGCTGCCTGTAGAATATGAGATTTTATATGGTAACTGAAAAAAATCCAGGATCCAGAGGTGAAGACGTGGGAACAGTCAGAGAAAATGCTGAGTGCAAAGAGGTGGAGTGTGGCTTTTGTTAGTGGGAAGGCAAGGAAGCTAAAGGGTCACAGAGAAGAGGCCGGAGCCAGAAAGATGAGGGGGAGGAAGGCGGGGTTATGAAGGGCTTTGGATGCCAGAGAGAGGATTTGGCATTTGGTCTTGGTAGAAACTGCTGGAGTTTTTGAAACAGAGAAGTAACATGCTCTGGCCTGTTCTTTTACCATGTATTATTTTGTATTAAAGTTATTTTTTTTTGTCATGTCTATCCACTTGATTTAGTGAGGATAGAGAAAGTATATTTCCTAATTACATCTTCTCTTCACCTAGTATAGAACTATTCCTACAGTAGGTGCTAGTTAAATTGAATTTGTTCCGCTACAGCTCCCACCTAATTTAATATCTTTTGTAGCATCTGCTTAATTTTCCCCTGTGTCTTTACCAACTACATACTACCTTTGCTCTTTGGCTTCTTCTAGCTGTAAAATATCCACAATGAGTGAGTATCTAGATTCAGTTAAAAGAAAAATGAAACAAATATATAAAAAGATGGCAAATGAAGTGGGAAAATTGGCAGATAATTCATTGGCCTCTGTTTTTAACCCAGAATTGTAACTGTTTTTTTGAAGAAGAGATGAATGAATGGTTTTGATTATTCAGATCTAGTGTTCTTTAGGGCCAAACTTAAATGACTGGTATTTTAATGCTTATGAAAAAAAATGGGGTGAAAGCAACTATGTATTCCACTCTTCTGAAATGAAATTGGTGAGCTGTAAGTACAAGTACCAGTGGCAGAAATTTTTTTTTTTAATATTAATTCACAGTAACTACTTAATGTGCTTTAGATAAATAGTCAACTATTCTTCCTACTTTATTAAGGTAGCTGTGAAAATAACAAGACCACAGCAGATTTCACTACTTTTATAATAGTAAACTTCAAAATTCTTTGAGGGTAGAAAATAACTTTTAGGAGATTCACTAGGCCTTTATATTTTTTATTATGTTTTAAATATTAATTTTGTTATAATCTTATGAAAATAATTAACTTACTTGGCTTTTTTTTTTTATTCCAGTCAAACATTAGAAATAAGAGCCCAGGTTGCAGATGCCTTCCTATCTAAATTTCAGTTGACTTCAGATGAAATGAGTCTTCTTCGAGGCACAAGAGAAGGACCTATTACCGAGGTATTCCCATTTCAGTGAATTAAAGCACAATGGTGGTATCTAATAGAATAGAATATTTTTCTCAATTCATTGAAAAAAATCTGGTGTTATATGTACTGTTGTATACTTATATCATGGATCTCTGCAAAAGAGCAGCTGCCTTGGAGGCAGCTGGGTGGCATAGTGCAGTTAGTTCTGGAGTCATCATGTACTTGAGATCAAATCTGGCCTCAAGTACTTATTAGCTAAGTGACCCTGGGCAAGTTAGTTAACCTCTGATTACTTCAGTTTCCTCATCAAATGGAAGTAATAATAGCATCTATCTCCCATTGTTCTTCTGATAATCAAATGAGAAAATATATATATAGATATAAATGCTTAACACAGTACTTGGCACAGAGTGGACATTTGAAAAATTCTGGTTCCCTTTTCTATCCTTTTCAATATAGTCTGGCTCCAAAGTTAGTTCCACATTTACTCTGTGTTGTAGCCCCACTTAATGTTACCCCTTGTACAACATTTCATCAACTGTCTCCATGCCTTTGCATAGACCATCATTCTTTATCTAGCATGTTCTCCCTGCTTATTTCTACTTCTTGCAATCCTAGCTTTTTTCAAGGCTCAGTTCAAGGGCCACTTCCTACATAAGGCCTTTCAGATCTCTCCATTCTTAGTCACATCTGAAATTACATTATAATTATTTTGTATTTATTTGTCTTTATAACCATTGGTTTCTCTACTTACTTTATTTTTTGCTTTCTTGTCTGCCCAGTGTTTAACATTGCCTTTTATAATAGGAGTACTATAAATACTTGTTAAATTTAATTGAATTTTATCAAGTAGATATCACCTAACCTAATTGTATTTCATAGTACTTAAGAAGTTCTTAAGTTCTTCAGCTTCTTGTGTGTCATTCATGCCTTTTGTAATTGGTGAAGTCTAAAGACCCCTTCTAAGAATAATTTTTTTTAGAGCATAAAATAAAATATATAAGATTATAAAGGAAACCAATTAAATTGAAATATTTTTATCAAAACTTTAAAAACAGTAATAACCATGGTCATGGACCTTAACTTAACCTTAAGTTAAGAACCTGTGAAGATTCACATAGTATCCAGGGATATTTTGGCATATGAATAAATAGTATTTTAATTTATATAGTGATACCATCTTTTATTTTTAACTCTCATTTTTTATCCTCACATTCTCTTCAGTCTCCTGACCTTATTGCCATTTAGCCACAACTACCAGCTAGTGTTTTGTCTCCCATCTGCATAATTTATTCTAGCTTTGAGTCCCAAATATAACTTGTGATCAAGGATTTACATTAGGAGTTTTAAATATGATCTAACCTAATCTCCAATTACTATAGATGAGGAAACTGAGGCCCATTGGTATTACTTTGCCTGAGTTTTGCTGGTAGCAATGGCCACTCAAGTACCCTTGAGTCTAAATCCAGAGCCCTCTTCACTGAAACTGGCTGCTTCTTGAGACACAGGTTTCCCTTCCTTTTAATGATTTTCTTTTGTGCCAAGAAGTCCTATTTTTCCCCCCTTTGTGCTTTGGAAAATGCCAGTATAGTCTAAACATTAAAGAAATTCTAAAATAGAGGTTCTCAAAGTGAGGTTTAGGAGCTCTTAAAGGTCCCTGAGACCTTTTCAAGGGATCAGTCAGGTTAAAATATCTTCATAATACTAAGACTTTAAAAAATTTATAACAAGGCAAATATTGATAGATGGCAACACAAACAGCACTCTTAGGAGGATACTCAATACCTATTAAGAGTTTAAAGGGGTCCTGTGATGAAAAAGTTTTGAATCTTTGTTCCAACGTATTAGCAAGTGCTAATTTGTACAAATGTATTTATTTTTATTTTTTGGAATTACTATGGGATTTGTTTTGAAAAAAATATGCTACATAAAATTTTGTAATGAATCAAGAAATGTTTCTTACTTAATGCTCTTCTAGATTTTTTGGAGTATATGAAGAAATATAGTGTAGATCCCTGTCTTCAAAGAATTTTCTTAAATATAGTTGATTCATTTATGGACTCAAGAACAAGCTTTTGTAGTGATAAATCTCATTAGATGAAATCTTTTTAAAGATAACTGTGTTATTAGCATATGCAAATAGGAAACTAAGCATTATATGTGAATTACAGGGTATTTTTTTTTTTCTCCATTCTCTGGATAGCAGGTTTGCATGTGTTGTTTTCTCAGTGAGTTAAAAGCTATGAAATAGTACAAAAAATACTCAGAGAACAATATAAATGATTTAAAATACCATTAAAAAAGATCAAAGCAATTAAGATAAATTGATTGTGGAAGATGCTAAGGAGTTATCTGTCTTGAAATGTATGTAATTACTGTAGTGATAGTTGTCATCAGCTGCTTTTACTATCTATTGAGACTAGTACCAAAAAAGCCCCCAAAAGACATTAAATAGTACCAAAGATTAGAGGATTCTCTTGATAGAAAATATCAATTATAAATATCACATCAAACATGAAATATTAAAAGTAAATTAGAAATGATAGAATTGCCTCCTTTCAGTTTCTCCATCTTGTTAAACTAGTAATTCTTTTTAAATTAATTTTTTTAAATTATCAAGCATCTATTTTTTCTCTCTCCTACTTTGTCCCTCCCCAACAAAAAAGAAAACAGCATTCTTGTAATAAATAAGCATAGTCAAGCAAAGTCCAATATTAATTGCATTCAAAGATGCATGTTTTATTCTGCATATTAGTTTGTAACTTCTTCATGAGAAGGTGGTTAGTATTTTTTATTAGTGGTCTTTTGGAATCACATAGATAGCTATTCTTAAAAAAGAACAGCAAAAATGCCAAAAATAATTTGCTGGTCTACTTATTTCAAGTAATATTTCACATAGAATTCTAATATGAAAAAAAAGTTTAAGTGCTCTCTTGAAATTTATTATAAAATCCATAGATTTTAAAGTTAACTCTGTATCAGAATACATCAAAACTGAAGAATCTTAGGTTATAGATATGATGTATTAAGTTGGGGGACAGAGCTGGAATGGCTAGAATGGCTCATGTATAGCTTCTTCTTTCAGTCCCTTCTTTAGAGAAAAAATTATCAGCCTTTTGCTGATAAGGGGCTATAAGGACATTAACTTTAAATTTGGATAAATTTCCATTTTTCCTATTGTAGAAGATTTTTTTTTTTGCATTTCTATTGTGAATAGAAAACAGATTGCTCAAACCCTGTTTTTACCATTAAAACTTTCTTTCAGGCTCATTTTTAATTAGCTTGAGATCAGTTTGATATATCTTTCTCATGAGTTGTTGTCTAGTTAAGAAAGAGGAAGTAAAATTAGGGTTTTAAAGAAATTTAATCATAAACTTAATTATAGCTTTTTCTTCCAAAAATGTTTTATGTATGTTTTATGTAATATTTAATCAAATCTCAGTTTACCAAGGATAAGAAAATTCAGGCCAATGTCCAATATCATACAGAGTAATAAACATTAGCAACAGAATTTTAATACAGGTCTTCTAACTCTAGAACCAGTGTTCTATGCTTTCTCTAGACTTGTGGTTTTAAAAATTCAATTTATTATTATTTTTAATTAATTAGTTAAGCCATTTCACTTTTCATTTAAGTGATAAACTTAATGTATAACAATTGCAGCACAAATTGTTTCTTTTTTAATTTAAAAGACTAAAAATTCGAGCGAGTTTTTAAACATTCCTCTGAAATCTTTTCTTGTTAATACCACCCCATTTTATTTACATTCTTCTATGATAATTTATGAATTTACTTTGTACTGGATGATTTTCTTTTGCTCTGACTGTAATTTTCTTATGTTATTTCTCTATTTTTTATTTGCTCAACTAAATTGTAAATTTCTTATGGGCAGAGGACTTTCCTAAATCCCTTATAGCAACCAAAATGATATTCTTTATCCAGTGTGGGACCATAATGCTCATTAACTAATGGTATACTGTTAATGTGAAAGGAAAAAAAAATATCCTCTATGGTATAGGGGAAAGAGAGTTGGTCTTTAGAGTCAGGAGTACCTGAGTTTCAGGTCTGTCTCTGATATCAGTAACCTGGTCAAGCCACTTAACTTCTCAATGTCCCAGGACACTATTGAATTATAGAAGAGTTGTTTATCTACATTGGTTAAAGGAATTTATTCTCTGGTAACTCCCTCATTAAATTATAGGTCTAAACAAGCAAAAAAAATTTGCTGAATAATATTATCCCAAAATCTTGGTATTATAAGAAAAGCTATATAAATGTCTTTACTCCATAGTTTTAACTTGATTATTTTTACGGATTTATGTTAAGTGGAACTTGGGCAAAAGTCTAAGTTTTATGGTATATATAAAATATGAAATGTCTTCTTTGTTCTAATTGTTTAGTTGGAAGTTAGAGATGATATGCAGAAACTGACAATGTAATGAGACAGTGATAGAAAAGATAAAGGAAAAAGTATATAAAATGCGTTATGCCTTGGCAAATTATGTCATGCCCACTCTCAAAGATTGTTATAATTTTACTTGAATTTGGGCATCTCTTTCTTATTGGAAGAGATCCTAGATCTGGGTGATAGGTAGCTTTTAGTGTAGCTATGAATCATCACCAGGTTAAGACATTGAATTCATTCCAGTGCTACATTGCAGGAATAGCTTGTGGCTTTGGACCAAATTAAAGTAAATTCTTTCCTGTGTCCTAAAAAAGACAAACCTAAACTGGTGTCCCTGTATTCCTCTCAGCTCAGAGTGACATGTGACCAATGCACAATTCCTGAATTTTCTCTAATCTCCACTTATATTTGTAGAATCATAACTATCTAGAGGGGAAGGAGATTTTTTTTTTAAATTTTAATATTTTATTTTTCAAAATATATGCAAAGATAGTTTTCAGCATTTACCTTTGTAAAACCTTTTGTTCCATTTTTTTTCTTCCTCTCCTCCCCCTCTTCACCTCAAGACAGCAAACAATATGACATAGGTTAAATATATGCAGTTCTTTTAAACATTTCCATATTCATTTTGCTGTACGCACACACACACACACAAATCAAATCGAAATGGGAAAAAAATGAGAAAGGAAAAAAAAAAACAAAGCAAACAACACAACAACAACCAAAAAAGGTGAAAATACTATGCTTTGATCTACTTTCAATCTCCATAGTTCTCTCTTGAATGTGGATGACACTTTCCATTACAAATCTATGGGATTGCCTTGAATCATCCCATTTTTGAAAACAGCCAAGTCTATCACAATTGATCATCACATAATTTTGTTATTATGTATAATATTTTCTTGGTTCTACTCACTTCATTTAACATCAGTTCATGTAACTCTTTCCAGGCTTTTTCAAAATCAGCCTGCACATCATGTTATAGAACTATAATATTCTATTATATTCATGTATCATAACTTATTCAGCTATTTCCCAATTGATAGGCATCCACTCAATTTTCAGTTCCTTGCCACTACAACAAGGGCTGCTATATTTGTTGGTGGAGTTATGAAATGATCCAGACATTCTGGAAAGCAATTTGGAATTATGCTATAAAACTGTGCATACCCTTTGATACAGCAGTATTTGTACTGTGTCTGTATCCCAAAGAGATCATAAAAGAGGGAAAAGAACCCATGTATATAAAAATATTTGTAGCAGCCATTTTTGTAATAATAAGGAATTGAAAATTAAGTTGATGCCCCCCAGTTGGAGAATGGCTGAATATGAATGTTAATGGAATATCATTGTTCTATTAGAAATGATGAGCAGGCTGATTTCAGAAAAGCCTGGAAAGACTTACATGAACTGTTGCTAAGCGAAGTGAGTAGAACCAGGAGAACATTGTGCACAATGACAACAAGATTATGTGATGGTCAATTCTGATGGACATGGCTCTTTTCAACAGTGAGGTGATTCATGGCAATCTTAATAGACTTGTGATGGAAAGTGTCATCTACATTTAGAGTGTGAACTATGAAGAATGAATGTGGATCAAAGCATAGTTATTTTCACTTTATTGTTGTTTGTTAGCTTTTTTCCCCTTTCTTATGCTTTTTTTAAATCCCTTTTGATCTGATTTTTTTTTTTTTTGCTCAGCATGATGAATTTGGAAATATGTTTAGAATAATTGCACAAAATTTAACTTATTTCAGATTGCTTGCTTGCTGTCTTGGGAAGGAAGAGGGGAAAGGAGGAGGAGAAAAATCTGGAACACAAGGTTTTGTGAAGGTGGATGTTGAAAACTATCTTTACATGTATTTGGAAAAATAAAATATTATTTAAGAAGCTTTTTTTAAAGTGCTGCTGTGAGTTTTGAAATATCACTAACACTTTTATAACATCTTTGATAGGTGTGATCAAGCTTTTGCTTGAGTACCTCCAGTGATAAACTGCTCACTACTTTGGCAGGCATCCTGGATGTAATATGATTTGACAACTCTTATTGTTAGAAAATTCTGACATATATTGAATCAAAAGTTTGCTTCCCTCTAACTTCTGCCTTCTTGAGTAACAAAGAATAAGTCTACATACATACATACACACATGTATTTATATGTATATATAGTGAATATATATATATATATATAATGTATCCTTTTTTTTACATTACAGTCCTTTAGTTATTTAAAGACCATTTGTATGTTCTTTCTCTTTATCTCATCCTCCTCATCTTGATAGTATGTACCATCCTTGTCTTGGCTAAAAATGAATCTGTCTCTTTGACAAGGAGAGCTAACCATATGAATTAAAGTTTTACAAAAGCATTCTTTATTGAAATTGGTAGTCTTCTTGTACTTCAGTGCCATTTTCATTTCAAGCTATGAAACTATGACACCTCAACTTCTTTGCTTCTTGGCAAGGAAAAGTTGAGTGTTAGAGAAGAGAGAGTTCCTAGTAGCACTCTTCAAAGAAAAATATTATCTCTTTCTTCAATTAAAGGCACAAGACGTTTCCAAAGAATGAGAAAATTTTGACTTTTGAGTAATTGTTCAAAAAAGATCTTCTCTATTGAGGACCTGCTTTATGCCTAGCACTATTATTTAGTAAGCATTGTAAAGCATACAGAGGAAAGAAAGAGAAAACATGATTCTTGCTCTTGAGGAGCTTGGTTGAGGAAAAAATGGTAAACTATGCAATAATAATCAGTAAAGTAGGTGTTAAATTGTAAGATAATAACTTTATTTCTGAGACTTTGCAATTTTTCAGAACTTAATAAAGTCAGAACCATGCCATTCATAAACAGAATATATCCAGGTACTTGCTATCTATAAGAGGGCTTACAGTTAGAGACCAGTAATTTCTTTGGACTATGTGCTGACCATGTTCTGTAATGGTGTCAACCATATTTGATAAACACATCTCTTTTTTATACCTTATTTTACTTTACTAATCAAGTGATAGAATAAAGTTATTTCTGTTTTTATATGTTTCAAGGAATCATATGATATTTACATGTGTGTGGTAGATCCCTCATTAAAAGAAAGCCTTTATAGAAGGTAGATCACTTCTAAGTAAGGACCAATAATCATTGAAAAAATTCAGCCTATCTCTCCTCCTTGAAAAATCACATGATACATACTGTGATAGACAAGTGAGTAAACAGCCTATAGAGTTGATTCTTCTATTCTTAGATGGACACTATACATTGTCAATATTCTGGGGCCATCAGTAAAAAAAGAGAATTGATTGGATTTCTTTTTTTTTTAATTTAATTTTTTTTATTTTATTTGCATAACATATGTGTGGGTAATTCTTCAACAATAACCCTTACATAGCTTTCCGTTACAAATTTTTCCCCTACTCCCCACCCCTCCCCTAGATGGCAGGATATCCACTACATGTTAATTATGTTAAAATATTGGCAAATCGAATATATGTATACATATTT
>JAJPUD010004099.1:140803-206623 GCA_023553655.1 Myrmecobius fasciatus
AGTACTGTTGTTGCCGTGTATAATGATCTCCTGGTTCTGCTCATTTCACTCAGCATCAGTTCATGTAAGTCTCTCCAGGCCTCTCTGAAATCATCTTGCTGGTCATTTCTTACAGAACAATAATATTCCATAATATTTATATACCATAATTTATTCAGCCATTCTCCAATTGAAGGGCATCTATTCAATTTCCAGTTTCTAGCCACTACAAAAAGGGCTGCCACAAACATTCTTGCACATGTGGGGCCTTTTCCTTCCTTTATGATTTCTTTGGGATATAAGCCCAATAGAAATGCTGCTGGGTCAAAGGGTATGCACAGTTTGATAACTTTTTGAGCATAGCTCCAAATTGTGCTCCAGAATGGCTGTATCCGTTCACAGCTCCACCAACAATGCATCAGTGTCCCAGTCCTCCCACATCCCCTCCAACATTCATCATTAACTTTTCCTGTCATTTTAGCCATTGATTGGATTTCTTTGAAGAAATTTTACTGTTTTACGGATCCCAAGATTTTCCTTAAAACAAAGTCCTATCTTTTTTTTTTTTTTTTAACAATAGTACATCTTTGCCTTCAGATAATTTAAATATATATCTTTCTTTTGACAGTACTTCTGTATCATTGGGCAGATCACTAAGCTTTCCTAAATTTCAAATCTGTCCTCAAATAAGAAAACTAGATATTGTAGTATCTGTTATCTATTGTGTCCAGCTCCTTACGTATGATCCCAAGTATTCTTACACTGAAGCACAGTGGACAGGAAAAGGTTGCATATTACCAACCAAGAATTTGTACAAGAGTGCACAGAATATTTGGAATGTTATTGAGAGATGTATGACTAGAAATGAAGGTCAGCCAGGCATATGGCAAGAGTGACTATTATTAGCCAATCAACAATGTATATAATTCTCTCTTATGCCAAGACAACTAGAGAAATCTTTCTGGCATTTTGGACCCTTATATATAAAAACATAGAGATTTCACAGGAGAATATGAAATCACAAGAGATGAAAGGGTTTATATGGGTTGCAATCTTCATTGTTCAAAAGAATTATACACATTGAGGAGATCACAGAACCATTGATCTATCAAAGTATAGTGATTATATCCTTTAGAAGTTCTTCAAGAAAAGATTGCTTGACCTTTGTTTGGTATATTATTGTAGAGGGGAATTCTTTTTTTGGATATGGTTAGTTAAATAGTTGTTGAGTTCCCTTCTAATTTTGAAATTCTTTGATTCTCTGAGTTCAGATGAGATAGATATAAATTTTGTTTCGAATTAGAATGATTTCATGAAGAAGATGAGAGATTGTTTAAGTATGGCCTCTACAGTCACATTTTAACTTGAGTATGTGAAATTTTAGCAAAAATGAGCATGCTTTAATCATATTATTTATTTTAAGGATTTTTTCAAGGCATTAGGAAGAGTAAAACAAATTCATAACGATGTCAAAGTCCTTTTGCGAACAAATCAACAAACTGCAGGGTAAGTAAATTTAGTAATAAAATACATTTACATTGCTTTTGACATTCTTGATTTTTCCCCCACTCATTTTTAATTCTTCAAAAAATAATATTTGAGGGGCAGCTCGGTGGCGCAGTGGATAAAACACCCGCCCTGAAGTCAGGAGGATCTGAGTTCAAATTTGACCTCACACACTTAATACTTCCTAGCCGTGTGAACCTGGGCAAGTCACTTAACCCCAATTGCCTTAGGGGAAAAAATAATACTAATAATATTTGATATAATACCGTAAATGAGTGTAGTTAGAATTGTTCTTGTTTATGGAGAGAGAAAGCCAATGTATTTACCTCTTGAAATGTTTAATATTTAATTTTATTTGGGTAACAAAGTGACATATAATTGACAGTATTCAAGTGAGAATATTTTGCACATAAAAATGAACTACCAGTCATACAAAGTGACAAAAACATGGTTTTACTGAATTGAAATTAATCATCTTTTTAGTTAGATCTTTGAATGTTGCTATTGCTTCACACTTATGTAATCATAATGAATGTTTTAAATTTTTTAGTTTAGAAATTATGGAACAGATGGCCTTGCTTCAAGAAACTTCCTATGAACGACTTTACAGATGGGCTCAAAGTAAGTTACTTGTTTTTCAGATAGCCAAAGTTCATGAAAACTATTAAGTTGTTTCTGACTACATTTACACTGAACTAAAAATTATGTCATAAGAATTTCTTATCCTTAGAGGCTTTTTCTACAAAAAATAGTTTTAAAATATTGAGTCTCACTGATCTTCAAAGTTAGCCCAGTTTTTGAAATTTATAATCATATTTATTCATAAATCTTCCCTCTTTTTTGGTGCTTAAGTATAAATAATGCTTTGTTTGTATTATTTAACCATATATTGTTAGTTTCTGTGTAATTGCACCTATGTACAAATAGTTTGTTGTTAGACCAGTAAGCCAAGGCTACTACCTATGGCATGTTGCTATGGCATATATTGAAGATATGACTAACCTTATTCATAAATGGCATTTTACCTTACATGATGCCTATAAATCAAGCAGTTAATAGTACTGTATACTAAAAATCAATTTCTAATGTTGGAAGAAAAAATAGCCTTTTTGCAATGTAATAAACATTTATTAAGTGCCATATATTGTGTTAGATATAACTATTCAGTTAAAAAATAGGAGTTTCATAATTCATTATTAAATACTGTCAAGTACCAGACACTGTACAATTCAGGAAAAAAAAATGAGGTTTGTAAGACAAAATTTTAAAAGATTGAATTTTTATAGTATTCCAAAAATACCACCTGTACGGGGAAAATGAACCATGCCAATATTCATAAAAATCATATCTGATGTTTGAGAATGAAATAAATTGATCATAATCTGAAGAACATCACACTAATAAGATTGCTACAGGCAAATCTGAACAACTAATTCAGGGAAAACTGCCATGTCAGAATATTTTTTTTTAATTAAAGGTTTTTTTTTTTTTTTTTGTATAACATATGTATAGGTAGTTCCTCAGCATTGATCTTTACAAAGCTTTCTGTTACAAATTTTACCCCCAGTCCCCTCCCCTCCCCTAGATGGCAGGAAGTCCACTACATGTTAATAATGTTGAAATACTTGACAAGTTGTGCAAGAAAAATCCTATCTACAAGAAAAAAAAAAAAAGAAAATCAGAGAAAGGATACACAATGTAAACAAACATCAATAGAGAGCATGAAAATGTTATGTTGTGGTCCACATTTCATATCCCTTTCTCTGGGTGTATATGGCCCTCTTTGCTGAACAATTGGAACTGGTCTGAAACTTTTCATTGTTACAGAGAACCATGTCCATCAGAATTGATCATCATATAGTATTGTTGTTGCTGTGTATAATGATCTCCTGGTTCTGCTCGTTTCACTCAGAATCAGTTCATGCAAGTCTCTCCAGGCCTCTTTGAAATCGTCCTGCTGGTTGTTTCTTATAGAGCAATAATATTCCATAACAGAATATTTGTTTTTTTCAAAGACTTTTTTCCCTTGCATTATCCACATGTAGAAACCAGCCTTTTATGAGGGAGAGAGATGATGGATAAGATACTGGAACTGAAGTCAAGAAACCCTGAGTTCAAATATTGTCTATGTCACATATTAACTATGAGGCCCTGACCCTGCCATTGACCCTCACTATTTAGATAATTTCCTTATTAAGCCTGCAAATTCAGGTGAAGAAAGTCTTCATTGAATCCATCAATTGATTGAAGCAATTGAAAAATCTCCTCCTATCCCCTACAATACATTGCCTTTCAGTGTTCACATTAGGGGGGATAGAAATACCCTGTAAAGATGCTTCTGATAAAGGGTTTAGGTTAACTTACATTATTGCACGCAATGTTGGAAGCATTTTGTGAGCTTCCCAAAGTTAATATTTGCATCAGACAACCACTGCCATGCAGGATAAGGCTTGATATTAGGAGGACAGTATTCTCCATATGTGCCCTTGAAAATTTTCATTGACTGTGATATTTATAGTCTCTTCATACTGAATAAGATGTTCCAGAGATCTCAGAACAATTGTAAATTGCTGAAGTAACAAAAGAATTATCCTGTTTTCCTGGATTCTGTACTCATTTGGTACTCACAGGGCCAAATTTGTTATCTCAGAACTTTTTTTAAATTGCCTAGTATTCTATGCAGTCAGATGAGAATAGCTGGAAGATCCACCAGTGACCTAAATGATAGACTACAAGATGTGAAAATATTCTGTCTGTTACACATAGAGGGGATAGATGACAAGTAATTAAGTTTAGTCTCAGCAGAAATTCCATCTTCAGCAAGAAGTTTTTCCTGGTCTCCCTTAATAGTAGACCTTCCTTCTTGGATTATCCCTGATTTTTCCTTGTGTATATTTTTGTTTGTATATAGTTGTCATGTTGACTCCCCTGTTAGATTATAAGCTCCTTAAGGATAAGGAATGAGCTTTTCTTTCATTGTATCCCCAGTGCTTAATCTAGTCACTGACACATGGTAGGCATTTAATAAGTGCTTGTTAGATCATGTTAAGAATCTAATATTGAAAAGAATATACAGATAACTCTCTAAATTTTATTGAATAGTTAATATAATCTGACCCGTATAGACGATTTTTCTCTAGTTCTTTAAATTTCACAGAGGAAAGGAAGAATTTATCTACCTTTTGTAGTTGCTGTGAAGCTCAAATGAAATTATGAAAACTTTAAAGCTCTATAAAATCTTATTAAGGAGGCACAGTGGTACAGGGAAATTAAGCTATGGATTTGAATCAGGGGACTCGAGTTTAGTTCTTAGCTCTGCTAAGTTCTATCTATGAGACTTCAGGCAAATCTTTTAATCTTTCTGAACTACAGATTCTCCATCTGTAAAAGAGGGGATTGGATTATATGGCATCTAGGATATCATCCAGGTTAAAGTCTATATCACCCTATGGTCCCATTTTCATTATTCATTCAGAAAACTGAAGTATAGAGTGGTAAAGTGATTTGCCTGTGATAATAGCTAATAACTGTTCAAGACTTTTATTATTGAATTTTTCATATGCCTGTGTTTAGATTTTGGACATTTCATGGGTAGGGTCATGTTTTACATTTCTTATGTACTTTATCAAGCAAGCAAAAATTAGTTTAGTGTTATTTTGTCCCAGACTATGCTGGGAACAAATATTAGACTCTGCCATACGTTCTTTTGAATAAGCTATTCAGTAAATATTGGTTGGAGTGAATCAAATTAGAAAGAAACATCATTTCTCTTCAAATTAAAGAGTAAAACAATTCAGCCTATTTTATGATCATATTTTTAATCACCAGTTAGACATGGTTTTAAAGTTTTGCCTTCTCTTTGGCAGGCAAGACTTCGTCATTCATGCCATGCTAGCAAGACATTGTAATGCTGTGTAATTTCCACAATGCCTTGTCATCTGGCAAACTTAGATTTGAAATTCCTCTATTTGACTAGCTTTCAAATGGAAATTTGGACTATATTTCATAGCATTTGTGGTAATCTAAACTTATGTAATAATTTAATGATCTTGATTACAGGATTAGAAGTTTAAATGAAAATGTAGGAATTATCAACTTAGTAATTACTTGTAAAGTTTGATGTAAAATTAGACATGAAAAGTTATAGTATAATACGGCATATTATTGAGCTCAACCTTGCTTCAAAATAGTTACTATATATGTTATTTATGGAGTTGATTGTTTTTAGGTGAATGCAGGACTTTGACACAAGAATCATGTGACATAGCTCCAGTACTTACCCAAGCAATGGAAGCCCTGCAGGACAGACCTGTATTATATAAGTGAGTGACATTTTCCTGACTTTCTTAAATAGTGATTTTTTTTCCCTTTTGAAGGGCTTATTTTTCATTCTTATTACTCATACTACTATTAGATATCTCAATATTGTAAGACTTTGTTATTTTGTCGCTATGGGTCCCTTTGCACTGATGCAGAAAACATCTTTACAACTTAGGAAGTGATCTTTGAGAGTTACTGTTGCTGAGAAATTCATTACCTCTGACCTAGCTGGTAATAAGCCTGCCTGAACACAGCTAAGCTGATCCCCAAATGGCTGAGATAGAGCAATAGATAGGTTATCCCTGAACTCTGGTGAATAGGGCCTGCCAAAGCTTTGTGAGCACCTTGATATCATCAGGAGATATAAGAAGTATTTCCATACTAAATAGTATTTAATGCTAGTCTTAGAATAATATTTCCTATTTTAGATAAGAATTTTTTATGAGGAAAGTATAACTGAGATGTGATATATCAGAAGCATCTTATTTATTTATTTATTTATTTATTTTTTTGCTGAGGCAATTGGGGTTAAGTGACTTGCCCAGGGTCACACAGCTGTTACGTGTCTGAGACCAGATTTGAACTCAGGCCCTCCTGACTTCAGGGCTGGTGCTCTATCCACTGCGCCACCTAGCTGCCCCAGAAGCATCTTACTTTAATATTGTTTCACCTATATTATGAATCCACAGCAACAGCTCTAAGGATAAATTGATAATGAAGTATTCATGTATGTCAAGCTAATGTACATCAATAATTAATACACTGATAATTAATTTGGATGGGAACATTGACATCATTAGGACTTTTTAGTGTATGAAGCATGTGTTACTTGAATTTAGTAATTCATATATATATATAGTTAAGCTCATATAGGCTGTCCCAAAAGTTATATTACAATTTTAAGGTAAAGCTTAAAATCAAAATGCTCAAGTTTAAAAAGTCACTAATACTTGGGAGACACATTTTATTTACTCTCTTGTTCCTAGGCTAATTTATAAATTCTTGAAGTAGGGGTGAAAAAGTCATAAAGAAGGCTGTGAGGAAACTTTGCTTCTAAGAAGTAGATGGAGAAGAAAGGAAAGATGAGGTAATTTGAAGGATAGAATCATTTGAGCTAAGGGTGAGCAGCAGATTTTCAGAATAATATTTAAGATAAAGATTCTTAATGAAAGAAAAAGTCCTTCTTTTAGTGTATGCCTTTTTTCCAAAATGACATCTCTCTCAATGTCCTTGAGAACAATTTGGACATATATAGATTGGTTCATTATACAGGTAGGCAGATTTGGAATACATATCCAGCTCCAGTCTCTCTCCTGAGCTTTAGTCATGCACAACCAATTAATTTCCTTTTGGATATTTCAGACTGGGTATTTTGGCAGCATCTCAGACTTAAACATGTCTAAAAATTCTTTATACTTAAATCTTGTCCTTTTCTATAGTTTCCTATTTCTTTTGAAGGCATCACAGTATCTATAATCTAGGGTTTGTAGGGCTTGTTGTAACATGGACTCCTTGATCTTCCTCACCTCACAGTCCAATCTGTTAACACACCTTCCTGTTTCTCCTTCCATAAGACTTCTTGCATTATATCCATTCCCTCTGCTCATATTACTACCACTTTAGATCATGCCCTCATCAATTTTTGCCTTGATTATGTAATGGTTTCCTAACTTATCTCCTCATCCCAAGTCTCTCACTATGACAGTCCATCATATACATTGCTGCCTACATAATTTTCCATGCACTTTAACTATGACTCCCCTACTCAACCAATTCCATTGTCTATGCCTTTGAATAAAACATATAAACTCCTTGTTTAGCTTTTAAAGTTGAAGTCCCATATCTCACTCCTAATTTATCTTTTCTTTACCATTCTCATCCATTATTACTCTCCTTTATGTACATTTTACCTTTTAGCAATGTAGGGAAACTTACTTTTTCTGAGTCCTCATGCTGGTCATCTACCATGCCTGTAATACACTCCCTCTTTGCCTTCACTCATTGAGACCTTCTCTTTCTCAAATACATCTGTGTAAAGCTTTTCCTGATTCCCCAGCTACTAATACCCCTTACTCCCTAACTATCTTATATTTGAACTGCCTTGGATATATATGTATTTATTAACTTATGTTGTATATATTTACATAAATACTTGTTTCCTCCATTAGTTGAGAAGCATCTAGAGATTGTTTCTCTAGGGCCTAATAGTGCCTACAACATATGCTTTTTTAATTGATCTGAATGATTAACCCCATGAGTGATGATTAGTTAAGGCTCTACTTTGATCTAATGGTTGTGGTAATGATACAGAAATGGTTTAGATATATCTCTCTTACCAAGCACTCTTTAAAGTGAATGAATTTAGATTCATTTTCTATTGTTTCTCTATTTTTTTATAAGTTATTGCTACTTCCATCTTCCATCTTCTTCCCCTTTACAATTTAACTAATGAGTTTTACATTCATGTCACTTTGGCTGCCATCTCTCCTTCCTTGGAAAGTAAGTCAAGGGTTTAGTAAATAAAGTGATTTTTAGACTCTTGAAAGAGAATTACTTTCAGAATTAAATAGGAGAGTGGGCTGGATATTTTTTAAGGAAATTATAGAGCTCCTTTATTAACCCCAGATTTCTCTCAGACAAACCTCTCTATCTTTTCAGCACCAACATTAAACAGACATTGTAGTATAGCATCTTGTTATGGAGCCTTATAATACCTTACAAAGGTATTACATAAAGGGCAATAGAAAAGTACATAGTGAATGTAAGAATGTTTCAACATGTAACAAATAAGGTACTTTAGATAATTAGAGTAAGGGATGTCTTCAGGGAAGTTTAATAAAAAAAAATAGACTGGCTATATGATTAAGTAAATTTATGTTTTCTACACTGGCAACCTTATGCTTTTGAAAGAAAGCAAGAAAGTCTTAAGGAACTGGGTGCCTATCCCCTTGTGGCAAACTGAAAGAAGAATATGGATAAGTCATATTGTCTTAGCAATAAATAAATTTAAAAAAATTTAGCGATATCTTTTGTATTTACATCATCTAAATTTCCCTTTGGCATTCAAGAATTGTCCTATATAGCAAAGGATATTTGAAAAAATTTATGTAAATATATTTTAGTGTCTACTTAAAAATTTTTGAATCCCAAATTCTCTCCTGCTTTCCAGTCCCATTACCACCTATTGAGAAGACAGTCAATTTAACTATTATATATCTAAAACAATTTCCACATTAGCCATGTTGCTTAAAAAAATTAAAGGCAAGAAAAATAAAGTGAAAAAATATACTTCATTCTATACACAGAAGTTTTTCAATTCTCTCTCTGGAGGTAGATAGCATTTTTTCATCAAGTTCTTTGCAACTGTCTTGGATCATTGTATTGATCAAAATAGCTAGGTCTTTCACAATTGATCATTGTTACAATATTATGTACTTTGTTTTCCTATTTCTATTCCCTTCACTCTGCATCAGTTCATTTAAGTTTTCTCAGGTTTTTCTGAACCCATTCATCCTATAATTTCTTTAAAAATTAAAAAAAATTAATTTATGGAATAAAACAAGCATTTCCATAACATAGTACAATAAAACAGAAAGATGATTGCACATGAAACTGCAAATCTTTTATGTATAAACAGCTTTTAAACACATAAAGTAATCATGTAAATTTCTTTTTTTCCCCTTTTTTCTTCCTTTCCCTCCCTCTTTTTCTTCCCTTCCCCTAACCCTGCCCTGTTGATAACTACCATTCTTATTGCACAATAGAATTCCATCACAATCATATACTACAACTTGTTCAGCCATTTTCTAGTTGATGAGCATTCCTCTCAGTTTCTAATTCTTTGCCACGACAAAAAAAGTTGTTATAAATAATTTTATATACATGAGTTTTTTTCCTCTTACTTTGATCTTTTTGGCATATAGCTATAAAATGCATGTTCATAATGGTATTACTGGATTGAGGGTATGCACATTTTATAGGCTTTTGGGCATAGTCCCAAATTACTTTCCAGAATGGTTAGAGTAGCTCACAATTCTACCCACAGTGTTTGTGTCCCAATTTTTCCACCTCACATCTAGCAGTTATCATTTTCCTTTTCTATAAGCCAATCTAAGATGTAAGGTTGCTTTAATGTGCATTTTTCTAAGAGTGATTTAGAGTATTTTTCATGTAATTATTGATAGCTTTGATTTCTTCTGAAAATTGCCTGTTTATATCCTTTGACAGTTATTAATTGGGAAATGTCTCTTGTTTTTATAAATTTGCTCTGATCTAAATAAGACTTTTATCAGAGAAACTTGTGGCAAATTTTTCCTCTTTTCTGCTTTCATTTCAATTTTGAGTGCATTTGTTTTGTTTGTGTAAAACCTTTTAAATTTCATGTAATCAAAATTATCTTTTTTTTGCCTCCTGTGGTCTTCTTTGGTCTTAAATTCTTCCTTTATCCATAGATTTGACAGTTAATCTTTTCCCATGATCCCTTAATTTGATTATGATATTCCCCTTTCTTCTTTTTATTTCAATTTTTACTGTTTATGTAAATCATCTTTTGCTTCTCTTTATATGCATCAGTTTTTTTTTAATGTTTCAGTAATATTATGTTTCTGCATCACAGTTTACTTAGTTATGCCCAAATGGTTGGACATCTACTTTTCCCCCCAATATTTTACTCAAACAGCACATGCACGCATGCACATACACATACATCATTATACTTTTGTGTATGTAGTGATTTTTTAAAAAAGGAAAGTAAGATTTCTGAGCTTATAGACATTTTGATCATTTTTAACTACTTTATTACAAAATGTTTTGCATAATGGTTGTCCTAATTCCACCAGTAATGCACTAGCATTATATATTCCCACAATTCTTCCAACATTGATTCTTCCAAATTTTTTGTCATCTTTGCCATTTTGCATGGTGAAGGTGAAACTTCAGGATTGTTTTGATTTGCACTCCCTTATTATTAGCAGTTTGGAATATTGTTTCAAATGATTATTGATGGTTTGAAATTCTTATTTTGAAATTTTTTGGTTCATATCCTTTGACCACTTATTTATTGGGGAATGACTTTTTGTGGTTCTCATTATATAAGGGAGCAACCAAATTGATGAGATCACAGGTCTGTTTGAGTATGAATGAAAACTTGTGAAATTTAGAATAACATAAAATTATAGCAGAGAGCTAGACTTGACAGAATTGAGATTCAAAAATATTTTGGCAGATAGCAAAGTTCTAACTAATCAAAATAAATTTAATATTGATAAATATAAAATCCTAAGATTGGATTTATAAATCATTTGTGCAAATGCAAGATTAAGGAATGATGTGAAAGAAATTTATCTGATAAAGATTTGAGTAATTTAGTCCACTGTTTATTTGAGTATGATATGACAGTCAAAAAAGCTAATTTGAGATTAAACTCCCCTGATAGAATGAACTAGTTGTAGTTTTCTGAGGATTGTTTCTCTTCAAACTTAAAGGAGAATTTTTCCTGTTCCTTTTAATGTATTCATTTCTTGGCAAATATTTTTCTAAATAAGGGTTCTTGTGACAAAAGTATGCACTTTAATAAAGGAAAAAAGAGTCTGCATGTTTCCAAGTGAGATTTATTCTAAGATATTCTTTTTTTAAAAAAAAATTTATTTTTTAAAATTTTGTTTGCATAACATATGTGTGGGTAATTCTTCAACATTAACCCTTACATAGCTTTCTGTTACAAATTTTCCCCCCCAACCCCCCCCCCAGATGGCAGGATATCCACTTCATGTTAATTATCTTAAAAATACTTGGCAAATCGAATATATGTATACATATTTCCAAACTTATTGTTGTGCAAGAAAAATTGTATCTACACAAAAGACAAATCAGGTAAAGGAAACACAATTATTCTAAGATATTCTTTAGAATTGGTAAAGATTTTCTGAAAGCTAGAGAAGGGTAAAGATTTTCTGAAAGCTAGAGATGGGTAGTGCTGAAAGTTCTTAGCTTATATCTTGAGGTAGGTCTCCATTAGCTATCTGAGCAAGCTAGGTATTAGTTTGTGGAGGATTTAGGGAGCAGCAATAAGAATGGCTTCTTGGCTTTTTCTTTTTATATAGGAAAGATCCCATTTACAACATCTATTAATTTTTCTTGATTTACTTGATCATAGAACATAGAGCATAGATCATGTACAGTTTGTTCTTCTGCTTACATATATGTATTTTGTGATCTTTGTGAATTATAATTCACTGAGCCCTAATAGTAGAAACTATGTGGAGAGAGACATGGATCAAATTCTTTTAAATAGCTAGTTTTTGATGGTGACAAGGTCGTAACTTAGCTATACTCTATGCTTATTATTTTATTCATATGTATATTTTATATATTTATATATACATTTACATGGTATCTTATACATTTAATAATATTGCTGTTTAATGTTGATATTTGTTTTCTATATATGTTTCTATACCTTTATGCCATTGATTTATGCCTTATGGTTTTAGTTCTTTTTAGGGATTATTGCCTTGTAAATTGTTGATTTGCTTCTGCTGTTGATGTGATAGATCTTTTTACTGACTATTTGTGAATTGTTGTCAATTTAGGTTTTTTCATCAGATTATGATCTATGGATTTAGAGCTAGAAGGAACCCCGGAGATCATATAATCCATCCCATCCTCCCATTGTTATAGAACTGGCACCAGAAGCCCACAAGATTGTGGCTGCCTATGTTTTTGAGGTGGGATTTAAACCTAGGTCCTCCAGCTCTAGTGACAGTTGTCTTTTTGTTGTACCATCCAGCCTAAATATTGATTTTGTTCTGTTGTGATTGCTAATAAAATGATCATTTTTGTACCTTCTGTTCCCACATCTGTGCTTCAAGATCCTCAAGAATTGTATTTGGTTGAAAGGGCAAAGTAGGGAGACAAAGAATGAGAGAATCTGACTCACCCTATGGCTATTTTCAAAGAGATAAAGACCTTGGCTCTCCCGGCCTTGACTTGGAATCTGGGAAACATTCCCAGAGCCTAGGGGTTCCTGCCTCTGTACAAGTGGTTATTAGTTCCTAATGGGGCTTCATAGCTGAACAGAGAATAAAGGTTTATCATTAAGTTTGTGGCCTGAATTTTTTTTTACCCCTCCTGAGTGAATCTCCAGACCCTAAAGAGATCTAGAAAATATTCACTCAGTGCTTTTTATGCTTGTTGTTCAATATTATCTGATTCTTTGTGATCCCATTTAGGATTTTCTTAGCAAAGATCCTGGAATGGTTTGCCATTTCCTTCTCATTTTACAGATGAGGAAACTGAGCCAAACTGGGTTAAATGACTTTCCCAGGGTCACACAGCTAGTACATATCTGAGACTTGGTCTTTCTTCTACTAGGCTTGATGCTGTGTTCAATACTTCATGTAAGGGGGGACAGGTATTTAGTTATGTGTATAAGTGTGTATGTGTGTATATATTTTCTACTAAGTATTATCTATCTAGCATACATTCACAAAGGGAATATAAGTTATAATTTAAAAAGTTCTACATTACAAACATGTATGCAGACATTCAAACCTTTCCTTATAGGAAAAGTGATTGTGATAAAACTCATTATAAAATAAATTATAACAGCTATAATTCTGTTGTTCTAAAAGCATTTATTAGACCCTTACGGTGTACCAGGTGCATGATAGGAACAAAGTGTCCAAACTGATAGAGGTTTTACTACTCTGGTCAGATCATTTCTTGAGAACTGTTCAGTTCTGGAGCTCAAATATTAGGAAGGACACTGACAAACTACAGTGCTCTCAGGGGTAGGAGATCAGGAGAAGAGGCTGACTGGGATGGGAGGGGTTGAAAACCTTGCCATACCTTTATCAATTGAAATACCCAGAACCATTTAGGTTGAAGGAGAGCTGAGACTATACCTCTCTATAAGTATTAGAAGACTATCACATGGAGATAAGGTTAAGCTTGTCTGACTTGATTCCCCAGAGGACAAGTAAGAAAAGGAGATTGAATTTGCCGAGAGGCAGCTTTGAGCTAAATGTAAAATAATTGTAGCTGTTCATAAGTGGAATGGGATGTCCCAGAAGAGAACCCATTTCAGCCCCCAGAGATCTTCAAGCTGAGACTGACATAAACTTGGCAGCTTAGTTAGTGCAGTGAAAAGAACTGGCTTTAGAGTAAAAAGTGCTGGTTCTGATGCTTAGTACCTACTGGATAAGTAGTTTGCCCTTTCTGGTCAAACCTTAGTTTCCTTCTCTGTAAACTGAGGGGGTTGGACCAGAGATGATCCTTTTGCACCTTTTCAGCTATAAATCCTGTAATCTCTATGATCTCTCTGACCATTTCAAGTTGGAATTTTCTTTAGTAAACATATTCCATATTGTTAAATAACATAAGTGATAACTGTTAAGGTAGCCACAAGATGGCACTATTTGAACTTCAGGTCCATATTCATTCCTATAATGGGAGAAATAAAATATTAATTTGTATAAAATTTTTCTGTTTAAGATTATATTTCTGTCAGACACATATATGTCATACACATAACAGTATCCAAAGAAATAATATTAAGTGTCAGAGTCCTAATAAAAAGTCCCATATTCATTTTTTTGTAAGTTTTTAAATGAAATTAATTTCATATGGAAACATGGTATTTTTCTTTTCTTTAATAATATACAATGCACAGTGTTTGATTATTAAAAAAATGAAGATTTGATGTTTTGCATTTTTTCTTTTTTCTCTTTATTGCTTTCTAAAAGGGACTATATATGCCATCCATTTTTTAAAAATTGAGAAATATATAGCTTTTATCAAATTTTATTTACATTTTGCCTTCATTATTATAAAAAACATAGATATAACATTGAAAGGAATCTTGGAACTTAATTATTATAAAAAAACCCACTGTCTTTTAAAAAAAATTCTTAGTCTGAACACTTTAGAATCTAATATTTTACCATTCCACTTCTTAAATGGAATTTTGTATATTTGATATCTACACAAAGTCTCTATATTGGTTAAGCAAGTTTTCTGTTGTCTGTGGGAAAAGATATTTCAAATATCTTCTTATATCTTTAAAGGTTCATTGCTGTTTTAACTATTTTTGCTGCAAAAATGAATGGGAGTATCTATTTTTGTTGCAAAATTGGAAATGATAAAGAAAATTGTTAGTTTCTAGGAAAATAAAAGCTAAATGTTAACATAAGCCTTCTGTTATTATATCATAATATTTTACAGATTTAATCCTAGTTTTAGTAGTTTCATTATTGTTTTTAAAGTAAATTTTCTAGAGAACCTAATAGTTTCACACAGACTAGTTGCTCTTATTTGTATAGAGTTTAGTCACAATGATCAGTATGTTTAGAAATAGAAATTGTAAAGATATTTGTTTTCATTGCACGCCACAAGCACTTAGCAGATGATTAATTTTATCAAGAAAACAGAGCTTTAAAAATGAGATTGTTTGCCATTATCTATAATTAATCTTCTGTACCAAAAATAAGTTTAAATTAGTTAATAGAATTGATTCATCTTTTAGAAAATTCATTTTGTGTTTAGCTCTCAAAATAATGGCACATATCTATATGTACAGAGAAGAAAATAGAATTTAAACATTTGGTCCTCATGGTGCATTTTCAAGTAAAATATGAAAAGGTAATTTGTAAACAATTTGTCAATTATTATATAACATAGCAAGCTTAATATTATTTGAATTTTTTCTATTTCTGTAGTAATATACAAAGAAATAATTTCATTTTATCTTTAAAGATAAAAATAAGATAGCTGTGTGACCCTGGGCAAGTCACTTAACCCCAACTGCCTCAGCAAAAAAAAAAAAAAAAGATAAAAATAAGAAACACATACTTCAGTGGTTGAGATAGACTTTCAATATTTTCAGGAATGTAAAAATGTATTGTTCCCAAAAATTCACTCCCCCTTCATTTTTAATTAAAAATGTACTTTTCTCCCTAGCTATTTTCTTTCTCTACAAGGTATAGCAAAGGTCTGCACGAAGATTTTTGGGACACTCTTAAACAGTTATATAAGTTTTTCCATTAGACAAAATAGAGTATTAGAAAGACTAGTATTCTCTTTTTAAACTAACCAGAAAAATTTTGAAATGTTATCATTTCAACAGTGCCTCAGAAACATAGAGTTCAGTACATTCTAAGCTCTAATCAGAGATGTGAAAATTTGTGTTCAAGTGCTATTATTGTTGAATTTATGTGACCACTAGAAATAATTTTTCCAGATTTATCCATAAAATGAACAGATCTTGAAATATCACATACAGATGTGGAATTAAGGGGAAAACAGCATTTGACAGATTAGCCATTCTCAGCAACTTTGTTATATTTTTCCTTCCTTTAGTACCTTTCCTCACATACTTCCCTTGAGAGATTATACTTTTCCAAGAAGTCTGGACATCTGCTGTTGTATTGGCCCTGGCATCACTAATAATTTTTCCATTATCAACTTAGTACCTTCCCACTGTGTTGCAAACACTAGACATATGTGTTTAGAAGACAAAGATAAGATTTGGAACATTTGTTACTTTGGTACCTCTGATTGATTAGCCCAGTCAATTTAATGGAGAAGTTCTTGCATTCTTACATATTTCTCATTGTTCTGAAATTATTTTCTCAGTATTCTTTAAGGCAAGAAATAGATTTGTTAGCTACATGACCTAATAGTCCTATTATTCATTTGCACTAATATTATTTCAGTCAATCTAAAATGAAAAGAAAAAAGGTCACATTTGTTTAGCATCTTATCATTTATTAAATCAGATATTCCCTAATTTGTGCAGATTTTTGAACCCAAGGGCCACACTTTTATCTCTTTTAAATTTTTATCTAGTTGGTTTCAGCCCTGCTTTCAAAGAACATTTTTAAACTTGATTCATAAAATTAGTAAATTCTCCCAACTCTGGGTCTATTTAAAATCAATTTGGTATTAGATATCCAACAATTCTTAATGTATTTGTTGGATATTCAGTAAATACTAGATGAATGATTAATATCTAGACTCATTTTTCTCTCAGATAGTAAAACACACCAGAAGCTTCAGCCTTAGTAGGTAATGAAATATCTTTTGTCCTACAAATAATGTGTTAAATCATTATTTCAGTGCTGTATTTCAACAGGGTTGTACCTAGTTTTGAATGAGTATTTCTGTAGATATATAATTCATGTCATTTTAGCAAGATTTTTATTTTAGTACTTTTTCATATAATTTTTCATCTCAGTCTTCCAGTGTTTCTCTGAATTCTTCATATTTATTGTTTCTTACAATTTAGTAATGTATCATTATCTTTATATATCACAGAAGATAAAGGAAAATAGTGTGAGGGAATGGTAGAATTTGGAGAAGTTTGGGTTTGATTGCTGGTTACTATCAACCTTGTTGAACCTGTCTGCCAACATGGTTTTACCAGGGTGTGGCTACTACATATACTACAGCTTCCTAGAGCCACAGAAGAAAGTTAGGGTGATCATTTGGACACCAGAGCTGGATAAGCAGTGAAAAGGACTCAGCAAGCTCTCCTCATAGGTATTAGTCCTTTCTTGAAAACCCATATAAACCATCTTTTCAATAGTGGCTGAAGTAAAGAAGAAAATGGGGAATGAATTCAAGGAAATGTAGTGAAAGGAAAGGAAACTAATAGCGAATGACCTTTGTTTTTCTCAGTTAAGGATGAGATGAAGACCTCAGTGATAAATACGAGGGGAAATGATATTATGGGAGACTTAAGGGAAAGAGAAAGTATGGAACAGAAAGTGTGGGGAGTGGGATAAAGATCAATTAGAGGAGAATTGACATTAAACTTTGGAAGCAGTACTGTTTTCTGACTTCCTCCAGCTCTATTCATTAAAATGTGAATAGCAAGGAGGATGGGGAAAGTTATACAGGATGAGGATTTGGCAAAGTATGAGCAACAGTAGAACAAAGGAACAAGAGGTTTAAGAATAAAGGAAAATGTAGAATTGAATTAAAAGGTTGAGATTTGAGAAGGGAGGAAAATGATACTAAAGCCAAATGATAGCCTATGAGAATTCTGTGTGATAGAGAGACAGTTTGGATGTCAGTCCCTCCCTCCTCCCTAGTAGAGTACAATGAGTAGGATTAAAGTAAATCATGATAAGAGGTAAAGTAATAAGAGTTTATGATCTAATAAAGGAATTTCAGATTTCTTGACCATAGTTATGAAATAGAGTTGATGACAAGATTAAGAATGTTACCATGTCCTTGACCATGACTCATAGATATGTGTAGCTGAAGTGGAATGACAGTTTAGTAGGTTGAAGTATTAGGAGGTTAAGTATTTCAGAGAATATTAATATATACTGAAGTTCTATTATGTAAAATTATGAGTTGGAGAGGAAGACAGTAAAATGTTATTTTGGTTGTAGTGATGGTGAAGACATTCAGTCATATCTAATTCTTCATACCCCTATTTGTGGGATTTTCTTTCAAAAGAAATTAGAGTATTTAAACAGGTTAAGTGACTTGCCTAGGGTTACATAGCTGGTCAGTGTCTTGAGGCTAAATATGAACTCAAGTTCTCCTGAATCTAGGTCCAGAATTCTATCCATTGTGCCACCTAGCTGTCTTTGGTTTAAAAAAAAAAAAAAGTATTGAACTTAGAAAATACGGAGGGAATCAATACATAACTGCCATTAGGGTATGTATTAGGTGATGGGGATAGAGTAAATACTAAAGGAACAGGAGTTACTGAATTATAATGGCAGAATTGTCTAGAAATGGTAATGGTTGTCTCCTTTTTGTGAGAAAAAACCTCGAGTTGTTTTGATTGGGTCATCATTATTATTAGTGATTTCATAAAATCTTTTATGATGGCTAATAATTTATACATAGTTGAAAATATTTTTGACTTTGCCATCATCCAGAAGCGTTGCACTTCTGTATCCATGAACTCTGAAGTTCCTTTGTTTGATAATAGCATTCTCTCATTCCATCTTTCCTATTGCCTTTGAACTCCTAACCCTGTCTTTATTCTCACAGTGATTTTACATCCCTTTGCTTCTGTTGGGTTGCACTATTCTCTTTTCCTTTCTTAGCTCTTTGATGACTCAGTTCACTTAGCATTGTTCCTCACACTCATATCTCTTGCTGCCTTGACCTGTATATCACTCATAACCAACCATATCCAATCTTGTTTATTTCCATCATCCATTACCTTTGTTGCTACTCGTGTGATGCTAAAGGGAGCTGGAGAACATCAGAAAATACTATGACTAAGTCCACTTTACATTTATTATATAATCCCAAAAGGACTTTTACTCCAGCAATAAGTTAAAATTGCTAACTCCCACTCGTTGAAGCAACTCTTTCAAATTCTCATTCTTTTTTAAACCTCAATGGACGATTCCCTCCAATCATCCCAGCTAGTGACCTCCCATACTTCCGTGAAAAAACATCACCAATAATCAGAAAAACTGAAGAACTTCAATGAGAGATGCTTCTTTTCCCCTCTTCTTTAATTCTTATAACTTAGATAGCATTCCCCATTGCCTTCTTAATTATGACTTCTTGAAAGAGGTAATACTTGCCAAAGCATGTTCCCTGTGCACGTATCTTTGATTTCATCTCTCTTGTCTCTAATTTTCTCCCCACTTCAGTCCTTCCGCTTGTCTATCAAAGTGATTTCCTTAAAGACCTGCTTGGAGCATATCAGTCCCACTCAATCAATTCCAGTGGCTCCCTATTACTGCCAGCATCAGTTATGAAATTCTGTTTTTTTTTACTTTTAAAGTCCTTTATAATCTGAACCTTTCTTGGATTTCTACAATTAAGTCTTCCTCTTCACTTCCTTCCATGTACTTTACAAGTTATGATTCTCCAGTACTATTTTTAATGTCCCCATTTAAAGATGCTGTAAGTCTTTCACACCCTAACTTTTCCAGCAGTTTGTTCAGTTTCATATTCCTTTTTTTGTTATTGTTTTTGGTTAATTTTTCCGAGTTTCTGAGAAGAGCATTTAAAGCCTTCTAAAGATTTAGTATTACTTATATGCATCTTTTTGCAATTCAGTCGATTTATATGAATTTAGACATCTTAAATTCTGTGTCCAAACTTAAACTCATTATTTTTCTCCCCAAACTCTCTTCTGCTACTATCCTTTCAGTCTCTTAAATTTATAATCTCAACAGTATTCTCACTCTCCTTCACCCCATACATTCAATCATTTGTCATATTTTGCTACAATACACCTCTCATCTTGAAATGCCTTCCCTTCCAGTGTCCATTGCATAGATCTTCCTTTAGTATTTGCATGTTACCATATTCTATATGAAATCTTTCATGATCTCTGCTTTCCTAAATTGCTACTGCATTCCCTCCCAAATAACCTTGTAGTTTTCTACTTTTATTCATATATATTTATATATGTGATTATTCTCTCCCATTGGAATACAAATTCCTTAAAACATTTTTTAGCAGTTTTCACTTATCAGAATCTAATTTTTAAGCTGTATGGGAAACAGATTCAAATTTTTAAGAATAAGAGCCATTTTCCAAATGATCTATGCATATGACGAATAATTTTTCAAAGAAAGGAGCTCAAGCTATCAACAGCTAGATTTTTTTAAATGCTCAAAATCACTAATAATCAGAGAAATGAAAATTAAAACTACTCCAAGGACCCAACTCACTCTCATCAAATTAGCAAAATTTAAAAAAAAGAAAGAAAGAAAGAAAGAAAATGACAAATGCTAGAGGGGCTATAGAAAAACAGGTATGTTAATGCACTGTTGTTAGAACTCTGAATTTGTCCAGCATTCCTTTCTGGAAAGCAGTTTAAAAGTATCCTAAAAAGCCTTAAACTTTGCATACCCTTTTTTGACCATTACTAGGTTTATACCCCCCCCCAAAAAAAAAAAAAAGAGAAAAGGGGCCCATACAAACAAAAATATTTTATTCCAGCAAAGAATTGTCAAAGAATTGAAGATTTGAGAGAGTGAGCCATTCCTTAATGGTTGAACAAATGCTCTCAGAATGTAATGGAATACTATTATGGCAGTTTGAGAGAAAACTGGTAAGACTTAATATGAACTGATACAAGAGTGAAATGAGGAAAATCAAGAGAATGGTTTATACAATAACTCCTGTAAAGACAAACAGCTTTGAAAGACTTAATAACTTTGGACTTATAATTAAGAATGTTACTTCCTGACAAAAGAGGTGAAGGGCTCAGTGCAGATTGAAACATTTTTTTTTCCATGTCCTAACCAATACAGGAATTTGTTTTGCTCAATATGGATTTTTTGTTTTCTTTCTCAGTAAGGGGTTGGGAGAAGTTTCAGGAAGAGAAAGTAGATTTTGGTGGTTATATCAGCCACTGACATTGTGTATACTTTGTGCCAAACATTCCGCTAATCACTTTGCAATTATTATCTCCTTGTCTCGATTATCTTGTGAGATAAGTGCTACTATTATCCTTATTTTATGGGTAAGGAAACTGAGGTAACAGAGGCTAAGTAATTTGCTTAGGGTCACACAGATAGTAAATATGTGAGGGACGATTTGAGTTCAGGTCTTCTTGATTTAAGGCCCAAAAAGAATTTTTAAAATAAGAGAGATAGAGGAAAAATTGATAAGAGAAATGAAAGTGATGCAAGAAAACCATAAAAAAAGATCAACATCTTGGTAAAAGAAACACAAAAAATACTGAAGAAAATTATATCTTCAAAAACAGAATAGGCCAAATGGGAAAAGAAGTGTAAAAGTCCAGTGAAGGGAAGAATGCTTTAAAAAGCAGAATTGGCTAAATGGGAAAAAATACACACACACACACACACACACACACACACACACACACATATTCACTTAAAAGAACTCCTTAAAAAGTATTGAACAAGTGGAAAGAGAAGTACAAAAGTTCACTGAAGAAAATAAAAGTTAGAATTTATCAGAAGCTAATGACTTTATGAAACATCAAAAAAACAATCAAGGAACGGCTAGATAGTGCAGTGAATAGAGCACTGGATCTAAAGTTAGGAGGACCTGAGTTAAAATCAAGCCTCAGACACTTAACACTTATTAGTTGTGTGATGGCAAGTCACTTAGCCCCAGGACTAAATAGAAATGAAAAATCTACCATTCACCTCCTAAAAGATATCTCAAGATGAAAGCTCTCAGGAATATTATAGTCAAATTCCACAGCGCTCAAATCTAGGAAAAAATACTTTAAGCAGCCAAAAAAAAAAAACAATTAAAATATCATGGAACCAAAATCAGAATAATACAAGATTTAGCAACTTTCACGTTAAATAATTAGAGCATCCTTGTGCTATAATATTTCAGTGGGCAAAAGAGCTAGTCTTATGACCAAGAATCACTTACCCAGCAAAACTAAGTATAAATCTTTGGGGGAAAATTGAAAATTCAATGAAATAGAGGACTTTTAGACATTCTTGATGAATAGAAAATTTGACTTTTTTTTTAATTAAAGCTTTTTATTTTCAAAATATATGCATGGATAATTTTCCAACATTAACCCTTGCAAAATCTTGTGTTTCAATTCCCTCCCTTCCCCCATCTCTCCCCTAGCTGGCAAGTAATCCAATGTGTGTTAAACATGGTAGAAATATATGTTAAATCCAATATATGAATATATATTTATACAGTTATCTTGCTGCACAAGAAAAATCAAATCAAACAGGAAAAAAAATGAGAAAAAATAAAATGCAAGCAAACAACAGAAAGAGTGAAAATGCTATGTTGTGAACCATACTCAGTTCTCACAGTCTTCTCTCTGGGTGTAGATGACTCTCTCCATCACACCATCATTGGAAGTGGTCTGAATTGTCTCATTCTTGAGAAAAGCCACGTCCATCAGAATTGATCATAATATAATCTTACTGTTGCTGCGAACAATGATCTCCTGGTTCTGCTCATTTCACTCAGCATCAGTTCATGTAAGTCTCTCCAGGCCTCTATGAAATCATCCTGCTGGTCATTTCTTATAGAACAGTATTATTTCTTAACATTCATATACCATAACTTATTCATTCTCCAATTGATGGACATCCATTCAGTTTCCAGTTTCTAGCCACTACAAAAAGGGCTGCCACAAACATTTTTGCACATGTGGGTCCCTTTCCTCCTTTAAGGTCTCTTTGGGATATAAGCCCAATAGAAACACTGCTGGGTCAAAGGGTATACACAGTTTGATAACTTTTTGAGCATAGTTCCAAATTGCTCTCCAGAATGGTTGGATCTGTTCACAGTTCCACCAACAATGTATCAGTGTCCCAGTTTTCCCCCATCCCCTCCAACATTCGTCATTATCTTTTCCTGTCATCTTAGCCGATCTGAGAGGTGTGTAGTGGTATCTCAGAATTGTCTTAATTTGCATTTCTCTGATCAATAGTGATTTAGAGCACCTTTTCATATGACTAGAAATAGTTTCATTTTCTTCATCTGAAAATTGGCTGTTCATATCTTTGACCAGAAAATTTGACTTTCAAATATAAGATAGAAAAGAAGCGCAAAAAGATAAACAGGAAAGAGAAATCATAAGGGATTTGATAGGGTTAAATTGTTTATTGTTTTACATGGGAAAATTATATATATATGTATATATATGTATATACATATATATATATATAACTCCTAATAACTTTCTTATTATTAGGGCTATTAGAAGCAATATACATAGAAAGCAAAGGTGTGAGTTGAATGTGATAATGTGGTTACCTAAAATAAATAAGTAGATAAATAAAACTAAAGTATGAGAAAGAAGAATATACTGGGAGAAGGGGAGAAGGAGAGGTAGAATGGGATAAATTGTTTGACATGAAAGAGACCTAACATGATTTTACAGTGGAGGGGGGAAAGGAGACAGTGAGATAGGGAGCACATGAACCTTACAGTAATCAGAATTGTCTTAGAGGGAATAATATACCCACTCAGGTGTAGAAATATGTCTTACCATGCAGCAAAATAGGGAGAGATGAGAATAAGAGAAGGGGGGAAGCTGACAGAGGCAGTATAGGGGAGGTGAAATTCAAAAGCCAAACACTTTTAAGAATGCATAAATAAAAGGAGGGAGGGAGGGAGGGATCAAAAGGTGGGAAGGAGAGGAGGGGAAGGAGACAGAAACAGGAACAGAGACAGAGTCAGAGAGACAGAGACAGAGAAGGGAGGAAGAGAGAGAAGAAGAAAAGAAATAATAATGGGGAAAATAAAATGAAGGGAAATATATAGTTGGTAATCATTGTTGTGGGGGGAAAATGCCTAACAGCAAGCTGTGATAAAGACTTCATTTCTCAAACTGAGTCAAGATTATAGAAATAAGACTCATTCCTCGATTGATAAATGGTCAAAGGATATGAATAGGTAGTTTCCAGACAAAGTAATTAAACCTATCTATTATCATAAGAAAAATGCTTTAAATTACTATTGATGAAAGAAATGCAAATTAAAATAACTCTGGGATGCTACCTCACACCCAGCAGATTGGGTAATGTGACAGAAAAGGTAAATGATGAATGTTGGAGGGAATGTGGAAAAATTAAAACAGTAATAATTGCATACTGACTCAACATTCTGAAGAGCAATTTGAAATTATGCCTGAAAAGCTATAAAACTATGAATACTCTTTGACTAAGCAATAACACTATTAGTTCACATCCCAAAGAGATAAAAAACAAAAAGAGAAAGGACCTCTGTGTGCAAAAGTTTTTACAGCAGTTCTTTTTTTTATTATTATTATTTTTTTCAGCAGTTCTTTTAGTGGTGACAAAGAATTGGAAATTGAGAGGATGATGAAAGAAAATGAGAGAAATTTAGGAAATGACTAAATAGTTCTATGTAATTGTGATATGGAATGCTATCATTTTTTAAAAAATAATGAGCAGGATACTTTCAGAAAAACATGGACTTACATGAACTGATGCAAAGTGATATGAGCAGAAGCAAGAGAACATTGTACATAGTAACAGCTATATTGTATGATGACTAACTGTGAGTAACTTAGCTTATATAATAGCAGTATAACAATCCAAAACAATTCTGGTGAACTTCTTATGAGAGGTGCTGTCCAACTCTAGAGAAAGAACTAGTAGAGCCTGAATGCAGATCAAAGATACTTTTTCTTTATTTTTCTTGGATTGTTTTTTCCCACATGACATCTGTTTTCTTTCATGGAATGACTTACATGGAAATGTATTTAACATGACTCTCTCTCTCTTTCTCTCTTTCTCTCTCTCTCTCTCTCTCTCTCTGTATACACTCATTCATGCACACACACACACATAAAACCTGTACCAAATTGTTTGCTTTCTCAATGAGGGGGAGGGCTAAGAAGAGTTGGAATTCAAAATATTAAAAAAAAGACTTGTTTTTCATGTAATTGGGAAATAAGATTTTAAAAAGGAAGTTTGCATTCTAGTGAGAGAAGCAACATATATAGAGGAGTAATGGCTAGGAAAGAGTGTTAGTCTAGGAAGTTACAGAGATGGGAGATGGAAGCAGTGGGGCTATTGATTAATACACTTTTGAGTAGTAACAGTAGTATTATTTTGCTTTCAGTTACATAGAAAGTGGGGGGGAGTTTGTTATCTGCATGTTGGGCTAGCAGGAAAATGGCAAAATTGAAACACAGCTGGGATTTTTGGAATGGCTGTTTGATGGAGTTCTTACCAATCTGGTCTCCATGGTCCCAAAGAAGTAGTTCTGAAGCCTAAAGCCTTATGAATTAATTCTGAACTTCAAGGTCTGAGAGTACAGCAACAACATTAGTGACAGGGTGATGTGAAAGAAAGATAGTAGAGCATAGTTAAGATTGGAGTTCTGAGGCTGACTACAGAGAGGAGATTTTCATGATAGTGCATCCCCAAATTGTGTGCCCAAATGAGTGGCTTAGCCCCTTAGGACTTTTTATCTGGTGTTCAGATTCAGAATTTTCCTTTAATCTTTAGCTCCTTAGATCTCTTTTGTCTTTTTATGATTTTTCTTTGTTCTTTTATCCCTTGATATTCTTTTCTTTGCCTTTTTTTTATTTGATCTGTCACTTTATTTTATTAAAAAAAAACTATACACAAGAACTTTTTTCTTGACTTTTAAAAAATATGTAATTGTACTTTTCTTATATTTGTGTAGTTTGGAGTGTTTGGAAATAGATTAATCTGCTCCTCTTTTTTTTTTAATTAGGAAAAAAAAAACAAGAAAGTCTCAAGTTTCTCCTTTGTTGAAGGTCCAAATTTTTCCTTTGCTACTTGGCTTATATTTGCAGGAGATTTATTTTCAATTGTAGATTGAGAACTTTAACTTTTTGTAACATAGGATTACTCTCTTCAGGTTCTGGGGCTGGTTTATTAAGTAAAGAGTAATCCTGGTTTGTTAATTGGGGTTTTGTCACAGTTAAAGGTCTGTTCTGATTCGTTTGCAGAGTTTGTTCTTTATTACTGAAACTGTGAATCATAACTACTATATATCATAAAGTTTCCATGGAGGCTTTCTTCTGGGATGACTAGATTTGATTGGTTTTTGTATTACTATTATATGTATATTTGATTTTGTACTCATAAGTTTAGATAGTTTTGTGTTATTTTCAGCAGTATGATATTCATATTTTTGTTTTCATTCATTTTTAATTGATCATGTTCTTATGGGAGTTCCAGGGTCCTTAAGTTGTACCTTCACGGACAAGTAGTTTGAATTGTATAGAATTATGGCTTCAATTAGAGTTGCTATCTTTTGTTTCTTTACTGCCCATCTTCTTAACTTTGTTTTTGTTGTTGTTGTTGTTGTTGTTTTCCCCAGATTAGTCATTTTTCTCTTTTAGAATCTCAGCTTCTTTGGGTAAATTCTATAGAATATCTACTTTTTTTCTCATGTTATTTATCTTTTTTTAATTATACATTGGTAATTCTGATTTCCAATTTAATTTCATTCCCAATATATTCATGTATCATTTTTATTTATATTTTCAACAGTTTGGGAATTTCTTACTGTTCTTTGATTTCTGGGGAATCTAGAGAATTTTACTTTTTATTTGGGAATTTTGGGATCATTTTTCTTTATAATATGATTATTGTTTTTCTGGCCTTCCTTTCATTCTCTATTCATTTTCTTCTTTCTATATGTATTTCTCTATTGATTTATCTAATTTTGATACAATTTTCTGCCAGGGCTTTTTTCTTTGAATTTTTAGTCCTGCCACTTTCCTCTTGTCTTCTCAGTCACTTGTCTCTGATTTCTCTTCATTTTTTGATGCTTCTGCATTCAAGAGTCCCAAGGATGGGAATCCTCAGCCACCTGAGGATGTTGTTGGAGAGAGGCATGTCAGGGAGCTGCTAAAGCCCCCATCTCCAGAGCAAATGTCATGTGGAAAGATTTAACTGATCAGCTTGCCTATTTCCTTTTCTTCTGGACATTTAAGCTTTATCCACAGCCTCTTCTCTATCTGGCTTCCATCCCTCTCTTCCAGTTGCTCCTCCTTTCTTCTCTGTGGTTCTGCAGAATGTTCAAGCCAGTGCTCTCAACCTCTTTTTGGGGGGTGGCATGTGGCTTCAGGTGAGTTCTTGCTGCACTGGTCAGGTAATCCCCCAAGCCAGACCCTGTAGCACAGGTGCCAGTCTGTCTCTTCTGCTGAGTACAGCTTATAGTGGTAGATGAGGATGGTACATGAAAGCTAAAAGGACTGGAGGGGTCTGATGTTATTCCATGAAGTTTTTGCTTTTTGTGATGTTTCTGTTTTCTTATCTTCTGGATGACCTTTATTTATTCCACCTTATTCCAAATCTAACCCATAATTTTTTTTTATTGAGGTTTTTTTGTTGAGAACTTACTGGAAAAACTTTCCCTTCTTCTTCCTTCAACTTCTTTAATTCCATTGAAGGTGCCACCATCCCTCCAGTTACTCAGCTACAATATAAAGTGCATTGGATCTGTGGTCACAGATCAGGACCTAAGTCTCACCTCCATTGGGTACTACTCTTATTATGCTGGGCAGGACCTTTAATTTCATTGGACCTCAGTTTCCTCAAGTAATCTAAGTTTCTTCACATGATGTCTATGAACTTGTTTTTTAAATATTTTACTAACTATTGCATTTATTTCTTTTGTAATCCTATGTGGTTTTTAATAGACACAAGTGAATTTGTTATCAGATTAGTGAATAGATAATGAAAACTAGGTTCAGACAGCAAGTTTATTAGTTAACTTAGTTGAATGTTATGCTTTAAAAAGATTATGTAAATGTAAATTTAATACTTGAGGGAGCACAAATCCAAAAGTAACATTTGTGTAAGTTGGAAAGTATTTAAACTAAGTTACCTTTAAAATTGAAGTGAGGGAGGGAAGAAAAAAATTAGGCCGGGGGGAATTGTTATAACTTTATTGTGTATTTAAAAGGAATAGCAAGTTGGACATAATTGCAGTTTCTTGTGCAATCATCTCTTTTATGTTACAGAAATGTGTTTTACTCAATAAATTAAAAAATAATAATTTAAGTAAAAAAACTGCTACAAGCGGGATGACTACCTACCACTTCCTTATATCAACTTTGTTAGACTTTACTATTCTGGAATTATATCTTCCTCCCAATAACATATTTCTCCAAACTTTTTATTACTGTTGAGGACACTCTTTAGTGTCTTGTTGGTGTCATCTTTGATTCTTCATATTCTATGTATTATATAGTTTATTGCCAGATCTTGTTGTTTTTTGTTTTTTTTTTTTTAATCTCTGCAACATTACTCATATATGCCCCTTCTCTGTATTCACATAGCCATTGCTTTTTAGATCAGGTCTTCATCAACTCTCAGTTGTTCTATTGCAGTAGTGTCCTAATTGGTCTCCAGTTCTCAATTTTTCCCTCACTCTAATCCATCCTTCACATAGTGGCCAAAAGATTTCTAAAAGTATAGATTTGATCAGACCACCTTAACTACTGTAAACTTTGATGATTCCCTATTAAACTTCAGAATCAACCAAATTAAATTTTCATCCAAAAAGTTATTTATAATGTAAAAGATTGAAACTACATGGTTTGTTAGATGTCTGTCTATTTATGTTTGTTTATTTGTTCGATGTCTATATATTTATATTTATAATAAAGACTAGAGCAACTGGAGCTATAGTAGCAAAAAGAAATTATGACATATAACCATATTTCCAGAAGGCAATAATATCTTGATTAATTAAATTGATAAACCAGAAAATTACTTCTTGTGGACAAGATTGGGCATTTAATTTGTTCAAAGTATAGGTGGTAAGCCAGCTAATTCAGATCCTGTATATAAGGGGGGAGGGTGAAACACAGTAATTTAAATTTCATTCTTCCTCAGGAAAAAAATATTCTTTCTAAAAATGTATATTGAATTGAATTTGAATCTCCGTAATATACTGGCAGTAAAAAAAAATGTTTATGGAATGATACCATCAAGAAATTTTAAAATTTAAAATAATTTTGTTTAATTAAATTAAAAATTTTGTAGTACAATTGAAATGATTTACTCTAAGATTTACCCCCATACATCAAAAAAAAAAAAAAAAAAAAAAAAAGAATAAATTTTGGTTGTTGATGTGAACAGGTTGTTAAAATGAAGAAACATCTTAATTGCCCCAAACAATTATTCTTTTACATGATGACAATTTTTCCATGTGGACTTTAATGCTTACTGATTATAGTATATTTAAGGTAATTAATTTTTGATGTTATTTTGTTCATTTGAAAGTGTTAATATTATTTATCTTCTAAAAACAAAAAATAACATGTCTGGATTGTTCTTCATTAGAAAGTATTAATTTATATGCAACTGTTTTCTTAATTTCTGACTTGGTTTGTCACTTTCACTGCTCTCTTTCATTTTCAAATCTCATTCTTTTTTTCTCATAACAAAGAAAATTATGTCTAAATATTTTGAAACTCCACAGTGATAATGATCTTATAAATAAATTTCATTATTTTAAATGCTATTACAGAGTATCTTATCGAAACTTTTGAAGATTTTATATGTGCAAGTCAAAATGACATAAACAGTGATATATGATGAGTAAAATAAAACATTTTTACATGTTAGTCTTCACGTTTCTCTATTTCTAGGTATACCTTAGATGAATTTGGGACAGCTCGAAGAAGTACAGTTGTTCGTGGATTTATTGATGCTCTTACAAGAGGTGGTCCAGGAGGAACCCCTCGACCTATTGAAATGCACTCTCATGATCCTTTGAGGTACAATGAGAGTAAAACAGAACAAATGCTTTTTTTCTCTTTCATTTTTATAGGAGGGATCTTTAATTATACATGTTTTTATTAGGTATGTGGGAGACATGTTGGCTTGGCTCCATCAAGCTACTGCTTCTGAAAAAGAACACCTTGAGGCATTATTAAAAATGGTAACCATACAAGGTAATGTCACAGATAGTCATACATTGATTAGTTGTAAATGGAGTATTATTAAATTCCTGTCTATTGCCATTCTAACCACCCTAATAAAGTGGTCTTTCATTACTTATGAAAATAACTTCTTAACTAATCTTTCTGCCTCCATTTAAAAAAAAAAATTCATCCTTAGTGTTATTCTGCTTGTATCCACCTGGAGACTAATCTTATAATTTTGGCTTTGTGTCAATTCCCTGGTTAAAAACATGCATACACACATCAATTTCACATCAATTTCAATTTACTGTCTATGCCTTTTGACATGTTCCATAACCTGGCCTTATTTTACAATAACATTATTTCTTATAATTCCTTAACTTGTATCATCCATTCCAATTTTTCTATTTCTTCAAGTCTTTTATACCTAACATTCTCATTCCCATCTCTCTATTTTTGCTAGCATTGTTTCTCCAAATTGCTAAGCTTTCTTTACTCTTGTCCTTTAATTCAAATCTTTTCTTTTTTGCTTTTTCTATTCAGATCTCCCCAGTCTCTTTGAATTCCTCTTTTGATAATTTCTAGTAATGGATGAACACAGTACTTAATATAAGATTGATTATTAAATATCCTCTATTATATGTATCACTGTATGTTTGCAAATAGGAAATAGTAATACATAAGGGATTTGAGGTCAAGTAACCTGTCCAAAGGCCTTCAATGAATTATTATTATAGCACTAGAAATGTAACCCCCTTGATTTTTTAATAGCAGATAAGTAGTTGATTTAAGGAAATTTTAAAGCAAGTTTTATTTCCTGAAGGAAATACTTAAAAGTTTTGTATTCTAAGAACATATAAAATGTTCCTTGCTTTTCTGATTATAATTCTAAGCTTTATCAGATGAAAACTTTTAGAATAATCATATAGTATCTATATTAACTAAATATTTTATTTCAAACTGATATTTTTATAACCTAAAAAATACTCCAGTACTAGGACAGAAGTATATGTTTACTCTCTTGGTTTTACACTTATTCAGTGATACTTAGGTTTGCTAATTAATCTATATTTTCTTGTTAAGAATGTTTCTTACTATAAAAATATTTTCAATTAATTATAATTTATTTCTTGTATATATAATTGTTTTAAATTTCCCTAAAAATTAGTATTTGAATTTAAAATTTTTGTTTTGGACTTAGGGGGGAAAAATTTTTTTTTTCAATACTCTTAAAAATTTCAGATATTTTAGTTATAGCTATCTTAGGATAATTGTTGTAGGATTTGTAGAGATTTTTTTGGGTGGTTCAAAGATAATATGTTTTTGGAACTGCAAATATTTTGACCTGTCACTTGATTATTTTATCTGAACCAACTGTAAATAGAACACATCATATAGTTCCCCAAAGAAATTAATGCAGATATGAAAAGAACAGTTTAACTTCATAGATATGAATATTTTAACCCTGAGATTTTAACCCAGTAACATATGTAGTATAGCAAGTCTTTTTTAATAGTAGAATTTCTGTGAATATTCTGATTATTCAGAAGAAAAAAAATTTGATCCTTAATATTAAACTCCTTTTATCATATTTTACTTTAATGGTTCTGTGATCTTACCATGATGCAAAACACAATTCTTTATCTTGTCTTCATCCTTTCAAATATCCACTACCTACTGAAGATTTCCCTTTAGACCTCTACACATAATATGTATATAAATGGAGCAGTTATAGATTATACCTTACTCTGATACCAGTCTAGTTCCATTTTTCAATTGTACATACTTCTCTGATAATTATTTCCTATTTAAATAACAGTGCAATTTTTAGAGAAGTTTATCTTTACACCATTCTTTTTAACTAACTAGCTTCACAAATTATTTCACAGAATTGTTTATTTCTCTTTTTTCCTCTCACAAAGAAATAACGTTCATATTTTTGAACCCATCAGTCACATAATATAGATATATAAATTAGGAAGAATACACAGATGCAGTAGCTGAAACAAATTAAAATGTCCAAATATTTGAGAATTTAATAAAAATAAATATGGTAACTTTAGATGCTTGATAGTGACATCACATCAGTCAGATGGGTTAGTTCTTGTGTTTTTGTAAGTGTAGAAACACATTTGAAAATTTTAGAAGAATTTTGGCGTCACATATAAAATACTTGCATATAAAGAAGAAAATATCAATGATGGCTTCTCATATATCAATTATAGGTGTAGAAGAAAACATTCAAGAAATAGTTGGACATATCACTGAAGGAGTCTGCAGACCCCTAAAGGTAAAAATTTTTTTTCATGTACTTTTGTATCAGTACAGTAGATTAGATTTCACTTCACTTAATTGATAACTTTGTTTCACTTGATTTAATTTCAGTTCTGTAATTGAAATTTTATAAAAACCAATTTCATTAAATAAAATATATATGTAGCAAAAAATAACAATAAACTTTTATAATCATTTATTTTCTCCTTGGAAAGGAAAAGAGAAATTTTCCTAACTTGAATATTTAAAATGTTGAACTTAATAAATTACTATATTTTTTATATTCAGAGTGATGTCAAGGGTTGGGAAAATACAACACTTTTTTGAGATCACTAATACTATTAAAGCCTAAGAGATTTTCCAGGAACCTTGGCTCCATTCCTTTATATATAAGGTTATAACCTTAGACAAGTTAGGTTTTCTTCTGTGAAAAAAGAGTGGGCTGGACTAGAAATATTCTTTTTTTTTTTTTTTTTTAAATTTTATTTTATTTGCATAACATATGTGTGGGTAATTCTTCAACAATAACCCTTACATAGCTTTCCATTACAAATTTTTCCCCCCAACTTCCCCACCCCTCCCCTAGATGGCAGGATATCCACTACATGTTAATTATGTTAAAATATTGGCAAATCGAATATATGTATACATATTTCCAAACTTATCATTGTTGTGCAAGAAAAATCTTATCTACACAAACGATATATCAGATAAAGGAAACACAATATAAGCAAACTTCAATCAAGGAGTATGAGAATGTTATGTTGTGGTCCACATTTCGCATCCCTCTCTCTGGGTGTATATGGCTTTCTTCATTGAACAATTGGAGGTGGTTTGAAACATATCATTGTTGAAGAGAGCCATTGGACTAGAACTATTCTAAGGTCAATTTCATCTTTAAACCCTATGTCATTTACCTTTTTTATTCTATTTTCATTAAGAGAGGGATGAATTTTGTTCCTTTTTGTACATATTTGTCATGAGTTTACATGATCAGTCCAAATGTAAAATGATTTCATTTGGCTGCTAACATTTTAATCATGCTTTTCATTCTTTGATTCTTTTGCTTATTTCTTCTCATTTTATACATAGAAAGCTAGAAATCCCGAGGCTGTTTGTGATAATCTTGGCAGCAATTATTTAAAAACTTAATTTCTATAATTCTCTGCCTTTTCCCACAATGTTGAGATAGCAGTAGTACTATTTTCTATTTTGATAATTCAGTCTCATAATATACTTTATAATAGCTGAATATATATATATATATAATTATATATATATATAGTTCCTTCAGTATGCCTATTATTTATTCATCTTGGTGTTCAATTTTATATGCAGCAGAAATAAAAGGATGATCAAGTATGATCATTTGGCTAGCATACAGTTATTATGTTATAGTTTGATTTTCATCTCTTATGGCCCTAATAAGTATTGCTTGTGTGTTCCCTTTAGTGATCATCTGAACAATGAAAAGATCATAGGAAAAATGTAATTTAAAAAAATCTCTTTTGTTTATAATTGAAACATTTTCTTAGTTTTCTGATATCTATTAAGTACTAGTTTCTTCATTTATGTTGACTTAAATGAATTGGATTAAATAACACTTTCTAATTATTGTCAAATAAGGCTATTAGTTTTTGGAGTTGATAAGTAATATCTTTCCTTATTCATTTGGATATCCATTTTAAAGGCTTGTTGTGAATCCTTCTAACCACTTTGAATAAAGAAATGTAGTGAAACAGTGAAAGGTCTTATTAATTTTAAGCACTTATAAAGTAACAGATACTACTTAAATAAAATTGCACCCCAGAGTCCTTCAGTTTAAAAATATATTTAAATACTTGCATTCCACTTTATCCCTTTTGAGTTTCTAAATCTGGATTTCTACTTATGCAGATGTCAGATATCACAATGTCTCCTCAGGAAATTTTAATATATTGTGTTAAAAGGTTACACAGACAGTAACAAATACATTCTATTATAAAATGAAAAAGAAGCCACCTTTCTTATTCCCCTATTTGAGGAGGTTTTCCAGAGGAGAAAGAACTTTAAATCTTTCCATGTGACATTATGGCATTTCTTTCATACTCTGGAGAGTACCCAGCAGATGTTTGCAGACGTTTACTTCAAATTAAATTGTTCATTATATATTTAGTGACCTAAAAATTATTATATCCTTCATTCCTATGTGATGTTTATAGAATGTATTGCCTTCCTTATTTTAGGAACTTTTTTATATTGTATTATTATATGTGAATACTATCAGTATAATATCTCAGCCAGTTGAAATAAAAGTCATATCTTCATTTTTCTTTTAATGTATTCAGTCCTTAATCATTTATCACAGTTTATGTTAATAGTAATTTTTCTGCTTTCATAATATTATTTGTATTTTAAAATTCTATGTATTTATTAAACTTGCAATTCCATGATGTACGAATGATTGAATTTTAGATAAATTTGATGGATATTTCACTTTAGTAATGTGAGAATGCTCTATATCAATGCAGATTGTAACCTGCCCATACCTTCTCATTCTATGTAAATTCTTAAGTACATTTTTCCATAAATTCTTTACAAAGCCATCTTTCTAAAATGTTGAGGACTTTCTTCTAAATATCTTAATCTATTGCAATTCAGAGGGATTAATTTATCATATTTCTGTATTGTCATATCTGGATTTAATAAGGAGTGGGAAAACAGTAAGACATTGATGTATAGGTAAAGAATATGAAAGTTTTTTTTAGAAGAATTACATATTATAAATGATTATATAGAAATGTAATCTATTTTACTAATATTTAAAGAAATGCAGATTAAAACAAATCTGGTTTCATCTCACACTTTACAATTTAGCAGAGATAATAATAAGAAAATAATTTTGAAGGGAATATGGGAAGACAGGCACACTTATCTACTGTTGGTGCAATTATTAATTAATCTAACATTATTCTGTAATTATTCACTATTGGAATTTGGAATTATTCACTAAATACCAAAATGTTCATGGTAGCATGTTTTGAGGCTGTCAGAGAATTAGAAACAAAATATATATGTAATGATTGGAGAATATTTGGAAAATCCTTGATATATTAATATTACTGTGTATAAAGACATGATAAGAATAGACAGGTATGAATGGGATGCAGTCTGTATCATTGGAACGAACTTTCTAATCAATTAGCTCAAAATCTATTTAAGTAAGAAACAAAGGACAATATAATACAAAAACTACAGTTGTATAAAAATGAACAAGTTACTTAAAGGAAGTTAAACTCTGAACAGTTGAAAAACAGCAGTGGTCTGTGGCTAGGCCTGAATATGTTGATAATATTTTGTTAGATGTAATAACTATATTGGATGTTTTTGCTCAATTTCTTTTTCTTTGTTACAAGGTTAAGTACAAAGTGGGGTAGAGTTAGGGAGAAGAGCAGGAAATTCTGAGATGATTTTGATGTAAAAACAAAACCTCAATTAAACTTTAAAAAATAATAAAAATTAAATAAAATTAATAAAATTAAAATTTGGGGTACATACCCTATGAAAAACAAAACAAAAGCAGGAAGTTAAAATGTTGGAGATACAGGGAATTATCTTGAGAAACTAAATTAGAATAGGGTCAAGAAAAGCCAACTCATTTTTATGTTACTTCTCAGAGAAAGGCATTTTTTTCTAGTTGGTGATAAGAATAAGTACAAAGCAAACAATAACTCATTCCTAAGGCCTCTTACAACTCTATAAACAATTCTATCACTAAGAATTCTATAATATAACATGCAGGTGATTTGTCTCCCAAGAATAGCCTTTTTATTATTATTATTATTATTATTATTATTGTTTCTTTGTTGAGAGATCAGTAGCTCAGTCTATCATAGCTTCTTTTGTCTGTTGATCTTTGTTTCTTATCTCCACTGAAAACTGCTGTCTTATCTCTATTACTTATTGTCCCTAGTGACCCTTTTAGTTTCTAATCTCCAATGTTCTTTCTGCAGTTTTGTTTTTTTTTTCCTTTTTGTTTTCTCTTTTGCATGAAGGGCTGAATGTGTACAGATTCAGCAGTCAGAACCTCCTTTTATATGGCAGACTAACCAGCCTTAGGTAATGGTGAACTCTCTGCAGTTGATCTGAACCCAGAAGTCCTGGTTTGAGTCTCAGCTCTATCAATTATTGTTTTTGTGACGCTGGACAAGTCACCTTACCATTTTCAGCTTTAGATTCCTTGTTTCTTCAAGCTCACTTCCATCTCTAAATCCTATAAATTCCTTTGAGACAGCCATAGTACTATAGCACATCAGGTTTGACTTTTTAATTGTCACAGTATATTCATTGTTGTTGGGTACTTTTCTTTGCCATCAGAAACTTGGCAAGAAGGAGTTGGGTTTAGGGAAGTTGTGGGGTACTACTTCCCAGTTTAGAAGTGTTTTGAAATCTTGAGACTTCTGGTTTTCACATAGCCAGATTCTTACTATAAACTTGCTAGGCCAAATTGTACTTGTGAACATTAACATAATACTGGTTGTGAGCTTGAATATAACAGTTATACCAAACTTAAAATGCTAAAAATCAGCCATATTTGTCAATACAGACACTTAGCCATGGTTTCTAAGAGAAATTAGTTTGGGTTTAAAAGGTATTCAACTATGGAAATTATGATTTTAAAATTAAAATGCATCTTATTACTTCAGCCTTTCTGTGATGCTTATTTATGTAATGTAAATAAATACAGTAGTAAATGTATCAATCCTATGACCGCCTTAATATAATCTATTAGCAATTACGTAACAAATAATTTTGAGCCATCTCGTTTATAAGATCATAAATACATATATGACATTTAACGTTAAGCAGTCTCTTTTTGTTTAAATTATATGACATATACTCTGACAGTTACCTAAGATTATATGCATTTCAACATCTGTTAGCATTTGCTAAGTATTTTATGCTTAAAACTCCTAATATGTGATATATGTGTGTATATATATACATGCATACATAAGTATATATACATATGAATGTATATGTATAAATGTATATATGTATTTATGTAAATGTCCTAGAATTTATCATTTCATTAGGAAGACAAGGCACAACATATAGGAAACTAGATAATAATGACAAATAAACCAGCACATGATACTAATATAAATTTATCTGGTATAAATGTTATTCAAAATTTGAAGAAATGAAAAATAAGGAAAAGAACATTATGGATTAGAATTCTAGGAGAGGTCAGAGACAACTTCTTGATGTAGAGGTAAATTTTGAGCTTTCTTAATTTATATCAGTAATCATGCAATTATTGGGAAAATATATTGATGCTAATTTCAGGTACATGCATTTCCTTAATCTCTGGTTAGTTATTATTAACAGGAAGAAGGAAGGAATCAGGTGTAATAATTACATGGCCAAGATATTTCCATAATTTTCAGATATTTGGAGTCACTGTAATGTATTGCCAGTGATCATCTGTTGTAGTTTAGGGATTTAGCAGCTGCTTTTGCTATTCACTGTTGAATTGAAATCCAGTGTATTCTGGTGCTAATCCATGAAATGATCTCATTGTATTGCCATTTCCAGCCACAACAATCTCACACCAAATTCTGCAGAGAATAGAATCATTATTGTGAAGTACACCTGCTTTTTTTCCCTTCTCCATATCTTAGTATCCTACAAATTATTTCAATTTCCATTCTATTTCTACAGCTTTAAAATATTACATTCACTTTTCTCAATGTTGTTTTATAATGTAAATTATTAAGGATATAAAGTTGTATCTTTAGAAAATATGCAGCTTTCTGTCCTTTTAATGTTTCAATAGGTCCGAATTGAACAAGTAATAGTTGCTGAGCCTGGGGCAGTTTTATTATATAAAATTTCTAATCTTCTCAAATTCTATCACCATACAATTAGGTAAGTAAAATCACTGTACTTTCAAACTATTGAAATACACCTGTGGGTGGGTATTTCTTCCATCAGGGCATATCCCTTATATCCCATGTATGTAGTAGCCTTTGTCACCCTGTATAATTTTTGACCAGCAGGTTCTCCTGTGGATCCTTCAAAAAGGATCCACTCAACATTGTCGGGACTTCTCCATTACTCCTTTGCCCATTGAGAATATCAGTGGAATTTAATGATTATGTGTTTGTACTATTTCACTTGCATTATCTGACTATGATTTCCCAGTAACATATTTCCTTAACAGTATCTCTTATACTATTTCTTGAATGTAATTAGATCACTTGGATTAAATCCCAGCTTTACATTAAATTTAAGTTCCAATATCATATAAATTTATATTTTCAAAATTGGTGAAATCAACCACATAATAGTAATAAGTAAAATTAATGTGATGTTTTGCAAAACTCTTTTTATATTTATGTATATATATTATATAGCAGGATACCTTTATAATTTTTTTTTGTTTTTGTTTTTAAATATCAGGTTATATTTTTGTCTTAATCTAAAATTCAACCCATCTAATTTGCCATAAAGAATTAAAAAAAAAAGAATTAAATGCTACACATAAATATGACACTAGAATGGTAGAACAAATAATTGTAATTTTTTAAATAATCAGATATTGATAGCCAAAGAAGTTGTTTGAACCTTCAAATGTCAATACAAAGGGTATATTCTTAAAGATTAAAAAGTTTGTTTGAGGGCAGCTAGGTGGCACAGCAGATAGAGCACCAGCCCTGAAGTCAGGAGGACCTGAGGTTCAAATCTGGCCTCAGACACTTAACACCTCCTAGCTGTGTGAACCTGGGCAAGTCATTTAACTCGGATTGCCTCAGTTTAAAAAAAAAAAAAAAAAGTTTGTTTGTATTAAAGGTAATAATACATAGAAGAAAAGAAATTGCTGAACATGCCAATAGTAAAGCAGGAGTACAGAAGATAACCTTTCCTTTGATTAAATAGCTCATTTTTCCTTAAAGCAAATAACCATGAACTGTCTCCAGTTTTAGGGTACTGTGGTCAAGTGGCAGAGATTTAGGGTTTTATTATTGATGCATAGTCAGTCCACTCTTAACATTCTAAAATATTGAAATCACTGTATCTTCTCAATACTTAATCATTGCACTTATTCATTGATAACTAAAAATGAAAAATGTGTCATTTTAATAGCTTTGCTTTTTTAAACTTAGAGCAATTAATATTCTCTGGAATCGCAGGTTGTACTATACCCCCAAAATGTGAAAAGTTTGTATGCTTACTAGTATTTTGATTTTTTTCCCCTATTTTTGACAAAGCTCCAATTGTATTTTTTTAATTTTTGATAAATTAAGGAGTTAAAGGATATATTATATATATATACATATATATATTTGTGTAAAGGATAATGCAAAATATTTAAGGCCTTTTTTGATAAGATATTTAAGAAAAGTGATCACCATCCTTTTAGTCATCTTTAGATAATAAAAATGTCTTTCCTTGATTTTTCACTCTGCATTTCTGGTTTCTATATTTTTATTATATATACATTTTTTAAAGAGCATTGCTTCTGCTATCTGAATGTTGTCCATTGCTACTTTGTGAGAATAGCTAAATATTCTGCTTTTTCAGTGGTATTGTAGGAAACAGTGCAACTACATTATTGACCACCATTGAAGAAATGCATTTGCTGAGCAAAAAAATATTCTTCAATAGCTTGAGTCTTCATGCAAGTAAACTAATGGATAAGGTATGTCTTTGAACTATTGATTTAAATGTGTTAATATGTTATTTATGTAATACAAAAATTGTTTTATTTGAACTTTTTTTAATGGTTTTTTTTTTTTTTTTTTGTTATTTTTGCTGAGGCAATTGGGGTTAAGTGACTTGTCCAGGATCACACAGTTAGGAAATGTGAAGTGTCTCAGGTCACATTGAACTCAGGTCCTCCTGACTTCAGGGCTGATGCTCTATCCACTGCGCCACCTAGCTGCCCCAATGAAATCTTTTAAAACATCTAATGTGAGATGTTCACTAGGCAGTTTGAGCTATGAAACTAGAGCTCAAAGAAGTATTAGGGCTAGATAAGTAGATCTCAAGATGATCAGCAGTTAACAGTTTAATACATGAGAGGTGATGAGATCACCAAATGAAATAGTATGGAGGGGGAAGAGAAGAGGTCCCAAGACAGAGCCCTGAGGAACAGCCAGATTAGTAGGATATAGATCTAGTGGAGTAGACTGAGAAGTAATCAGAAAAGTGGGAGGGAAACCAGGAGAGAACAATATAATGAAAACCTTGATACAAAAGAGAATCAAGGAGAAGAGTATGATAAAATTGTCGAAGGCTACCAAGAAAACAAAAAGAGTGAGTATCTGATAAAGGCTGTTAGGTTTAACAATTGAAGGATCACTGGTAAATTTGGAGAGAACAACTTCAGTTGAATGATAAGGTGAGGAACTCAAAAATACAGAGATAAGAGAGTAAGAGAAAAGGAAGTTGGGGCACCAATAATAGATAGACTTCTCAAGAAATTTGGCCACAAAAGGGAGGAGAGATAAGCAACAGTAGTTCGAAAGTGAGGGGTTTTTTGTGAGTGGTAGAGTCATGGGCATGTTTGTAGGCAATAGGGAAGAAGCCATTAGATGGAGAGATTGAAATCATAACGTGAGAGTGGGATGATAGGGAAATCTGTGAGAGAAGATGGGATAGAATGAAGTCATTATGTGTGAAAAAGGTTAACTTTGACAAAGAGAAGAACTGGCCACTTTTTTTTTTTTCTGAGCATATTGATTTATTAAGTAATACACGCCAACTACATAACATAACTTGGCATAGGACCCTGAATTATAAGGAGTGGCAGAAAACAACAGATTTTTACTCATTATGAGAAAACAACAGGATATCAATCAGGATACAAAATTATGTAATTTGATTTCTGTTTGGAGGAAAGGTTAGGGCTTTCTGAGTTTGGAGGAGGAGAGAAAAAGGTACAAATCCCTGAAATCAGCAAAAAGAGATCCCCCTCTCCCTTCAAGTGTCTTTTTTCATTCTTTTTTTTTTATTAATAATTAATTAATTTGCAAAACATATGTATGGGTAATTCCTAAATATTAACCCTTACAAAGCTTTCTGTTACAAATTTTTCCCCCCTACTCTCCACCCCTCCCCTAAATGGCAGGATATCCACTACATGATAATTTTGTTAGAATACTTAAGAAATCGAATACATGTATAGTTATTGCCACACATCATTTTTTGTGCAGGAGAAATGGTATCTACAAGAAAGAATAATCTCATAAAGAAAATACAATGCAAGCAAACATCAGTAGAGAACATGAAAATGTTATGTTATGGTCCACATTTCACATCCCTCTCTCTGGGTGTATATGGCGTTCTTCACTGAACAATTGGAATTGGTTTGAAGCATTTCATTGTTGAAGAGAGTCATGTCCCTTAGAACTGATCCTCATATAGTATTGTTGTTGCCGTGTATAATGATCTCCTGGTTCTGCTCATTTCACTCAGCATCAGTTCCTGCAAGCCTCTCCAGGCCTCTCTGAAATCGTCCTGCTGGTCGTTTCTCACAGAGCAATAATATTCCATAACATTCATATGCCATAATTTATTTAGCCACTCTCCAGTTGATGGGCATCCATTCAGTTTGCAGTTTCTAGCCACTACAAAAAGAGCTGCCACAAACATTCTTGCACATGTGGGGCCCTTTCCTTTTTTTATGATTTCTTTGGGATATAAGCCCAATAGAAACACTGCTGGGTCAAAGGGTATGCGTAGTTTGATAACTTTTTGAGCATAGCTACAAATTGCTCTCCAGAATGGTTGGATCCGTTCACAGCTCCACCAAGAATGCATCAGTGTCCCAGTCTTCCCACATCCCCTCCAACATTCATCGTTATCTTTTCCTGTCATTTTAGCCAATCTGACAGGTGTGTAGTGGTACCTCAGAGTTGTCTTAATTTGCATTTCTCTGATCAATAGTGATTTGAGCACCTTTTCATATGATTATAAATAGTTTTAATTTCATCATCTGAAAATTGTCTGTTCATATCCTTTGACCATTTATCAATTGGAGAATGGCTTGAATTCTTATAAATATGAGACAATTCTCTATATATCTTAGAGATGAGACCTTTATCAGAACCCTTAAATGTAAAGATGATTTCCCAATTTGATGCTTCCCTCCTAATCTTGTCTGCATTAGTTTTGTTTGTACAGAAACTTTTTAACTTAATATAATCAAAATTATCTATCTAGTGTTCAATTAAGAGTTCCAGATCTTCTTTGGACATAAATTTATTTCATCTCCACAGGTCTGAGAGGTAAACTATCCTATGTTCCTCTAATTTGGTTATAATATCACTCTTTATATCTAGATCATGAACCCATTTAGATCTTATCTTGGTGTGCGGTGTTAGGTGTGGGTCCAGCCTTAACTTCTTCTACACTAGTTTCCAATTTTCCCAGCAGTTTTTGCCGAATAGTGAGTATTTATCCCAAAAGCTGGGGTCTTTGGGTTTATCAAACACTAAATTGCTAACGTTATTACCTAGCCTGTCCTGATATCCTATCCTATGCCACTGATGGACTGCTCTATTTCTCAGCCAGTACCAAATGGTTTTGATGACCGCTGCTTTATAATATAAGAACTGGTCACTTCTTCATGGCAGAAATGGTGGTAGAAGGGATCTAAGTTATATGAGATGATGAGAAAGGGAGAAGTAGAAACTCTTCAGGGAGAAGGGAGGAAGGGAATAAGCATTTATGTAGTGTCTGCTTTGCACCAAGCTCTGGGCTAAGCATTTTTCAAAAATAATCTCATTTGTTCCTTTTAACAGCCCTGAGAGGTAGGTGCAGTTATCTCTGTTTTATAGTTAAGAAAACTGAGATAAAAATGGTTAAATGATACAACTACTAAGTATTTGTAGCTGGATCTAAACTTGGGACTTCTGGACTCCACAGTCAGTGCTTTATCTACTATGTCACCTAATAGCCCAACTGAATTCATGGTGAATGCCCTGAATTTTTTCAATGAAGCAGAGTTCTTAGCAGAGAGAATAGTAAAGTAGGGAACTCAGGAGGTTTGAGAAGTAATTAAAAGTAATAGAAAGGCTGCTGTAGTAAAGGTTAAAGAATTGATCAAATAAGTTAAAAGATTGTCTTGAGCAATGGGGCCCATTTGAAATTGTGTAGTGATATAAATTTGTAGTGAGCCCATTAGCATGGATTTATGATTTTCTCTAGGTTTGTTCAGCAGCACATGAGGAGGAGTGAAAACAGGAAGCTGAAAGTTAGCCAAGACTGGCTTGGCTCAGAGCAAGATTGGCAAAAGGATAGAAGAACGAGGGACTAGAGAGAAAAGGACAATTTAGAATGGAACTGATGTTCCAAAAGTTTGGTTTGTACAGGGAAGGAGAGTATAGCCAGGGTAGGGGTGATGGTGTGGAGAAAGAACTTAGAGGTGGAGGGATTCAAAGGCCCAGGGAGGAAGAACAGGGCTTAGAATTGTAAGGCAGAAGGAAAGATGGAATGAAAACAGATTGTGTTAAGATAAGGGAACTTCAGAGTTCCTTGACATTATCATCACCCATGTGTTCAGTTCTACACTGTCACCTTGAGTTCCTTTTCTTCTCTTTGTGTAGCTGAGGTGGAGTGGAAGAATAGGCTGTGGGAAATTAGTAAGTTGAGGAATTGTGAAATGAAGGTGTTTGAAAGGGTGTCAGTTCCATGTTTGACTTAAGCAGATGAAAAGTACAGGAAAAACCAAGAGCTAGATACTGAGCTCATTGAGGTGACCTGGAGAACTATAGATAACAGCTACCAGAGTCTTGATTGGGTATTAAATATAGAGTGAATAAGTCTCAAATGAGGAGAAATTACTGAGTGTTGATGGGAGAGAAGGAGCCTGAAAGTAGAATGAGGATCAAGAAGTTTTTCAACTCCCCCATTATTATTACTAGTAAGCAGGGGTTCTGAGTGAAAGTATACCTAGAATTGTAAAGGGTGTTCAGAGCTTTGTCACCAGGAGGGAGCCAGGTTTCAGTGAGTGAAAGATTATAGTAGTGGAAAGGTAAAAAGTTTGAGATGAAAATGTGTGTAACTTAGAGAACAGACATTCCAAAGTGCATAGCAGAATGTGAGCTTTAAAGTGGAATGTTGCAGGGAGAAGTCAATGGGTTGAGGGGATGGTAGTAAGGGAATATTCAGTGCAGAAGCCAGAACAGTGGTTGAATAAGAACAGCTAGAGACTTCAGAATCACTATGACTGGGAGGGTATAACATGGTAGAACTTCATTAGTCATTAAGAAATAATTTCATGTATGTTATCAACATCCCTTACCAGTCATCCTCAGAGAAAAACATATCAGGGCCTTATTAAGCTATAGGCCATTGTCTTTTTTATTGTCACTCCTTTATATCCATTTTCCATCCTTGTGCCATTGTACTGAATGTTTCCCATCCCTCCAATTCATACCCTCTCATCTCTTGCCATCTTCAAGACTCAGAACTAGGACTATCTATTACATGAAGCTCTCTTGATTCCCCACAACTGCTACCTTTCCCCAAATCATGTTTTATCTGTTATGTGTTTTCCCCAGTGAAAATGGAAGCTCCTTGAAGCCTTTTTGTCCTTACAAGGTATGATAGTGGTTATACATAAATGCTCATTGATTGATTTGCACGCTAATATAGGATCAGTTTCAGAAGTTATTTCCTGTCAGATAACATACATTTAACATCTCTTTTGAGCGGATGGGCAAAGATGAGTAGTAACATGGTATCATTGTAAATAGTAAATGGTAACAGTAGTTCTTTTAAAAAGAAATTCATCCAGTCACTTATAGCCCTAATATAAAAAATTGATAAACTTTAAGAATTCTTCCAAAAAGTTTATTACAAGTACCTTTCTTTTTTTTTTTTCTTGGTCTGTCTTTGAACATTCACACTCTGTCATGTGTCCTTTTTATCTATAAGTCTGACATCTTTTAAACAATCAAATTTAAAATTGTGTCCAATATAACTATAAATGAAGTACTTAAAGGTGTAAAGATTAAAATTAGGTGCAATGTACCATTGAAACTTTTGCAACAAAATATAGGCATGGAATCTCATAGTTGCTGCAAAATCAGAAGCAAATGACTTGCCTATTCTTTGTTTTTAAATTCCTAAGTAGGATTTTGAATTAGGTATACAAGTTCATCTATGAACTGTTTGATGTTGGTATTCCCTCCAACAATGCAATTTACAACCCTTGAACTTTGCTTGACAATTATGTATGATTCTGGTCCATGTCCTTTTGATCAATTCCTGTGAGAATATATAATGACTATATAAAGGGTCTTTCTTTCATTTGATGCTTAAAATATTTTTGAACCTGTCATTGTTTATCGTTCCGCCTTTCCATATAAATAACCCACTTCCTTTTCTCTTGTATGCTTCTTTGATACATCTTTGATATGATATATCTTTTATAATATTTTTTCATTTATTAATGATAATTATATTGCTGTATAAACTCTGTAGGATTGTCCCATTTTATTGAGCACCACAATGTGAACAATAGTAATTATTTGTTAATTTTGTTTTTCCTTTGTGGATAGTTTGGCAAAACTCTTTTCAGTCAGTCAATAATTAAGCATTTACTAAGAGTTTCCTATGTTCTAGCAGGACAACTCAAAGCTAGGGTAGAGTCCTTTTTATAGTCAACAAAAGGCACAGAGGTGTTACATCTTTAAACCAATTTTGTGGTAAATAACATTATGGAATATTCTTTGTAAAAGACTTACTTGTTCTAATCAGATATATCTTTTGTGCATATAGCTTATTCTCATAAAAATTATGTATAGATGGGAAATTAGCATATGATTTAGTAGTTACTGATTTTTTTTGGCTGCTTTTGTTTAAAATAGTAAAGTCTGAGATGTGTTTTCATGTCTTTTAGTATTTTTAGATTCCTCAAAATTTGCCCCTTCTACACTCACACTTACATCACTTCTAACATAGATTTCCTCTATGTGTACTTTTTCCATCTTTGTCCTCTCAGAACTAAATCTTAGACTGACATTGGTGTTCAAATGTGGTGACTCTGTTATCCTTGAAAGTTTTTAAAGTTTGTTATGAAAATCTTTGCAGATCTTTTTCCTTCTTCCATTTGTTGTCATACTTTGTACTTTCCTCTGTAAATGCTGTTAAGATAATTACTTAGTTGGAGCTCTTTACAAGTTTTCTTTGCGTTAATAAAGTTTTACCTGCCACTCTTTTCCATTTTATGACATAGTATTATTCATAACTTTCCACCTTACTTTTCTGTAATATTTTACAAACAAATTTATATCATAAACTGTTTTTGTCCAAGGATGTAGCCATACTTTCCGCTTAGCATAACTTTCCAGTTAGCAAGTAAGTCAAGTATTTGCTAACAAAAGCATTTTTGTATGTCCTTTACATCTTGGATTTATTATTTCCATTAAATTCTCTGTGAAATTGTAATAAATTGGTACATGTCTTATTTTTAGCATTAATAGCTTGTTTTATAAAGTCAAATCAGTTACTTTTTTTTTCCATTTTTATTCTTCTAGTTTTGTATCAATTTTGACCCTCGACCAAGTCAGTGATTTATACAGACTGCTAACTGATTTCAGAATGACACCTATACCATAATTTCCTCTCTGTTGGAATTTATTTAATTTTTAAAGTATTATTCAATGTTCAGGGGCAGCTGAATGGCGCAATGGACAGAACCCCAACCCTGAAGTCAGGAGGACCTGAGTTTAAATCTGCTCTCACACACTTAACACTTCCTGGCATTTAACCCCAATTGCCTCAGCAAAAAATATAGATATATATTATTCAATATTCATCATATTTATTGCCACCTAACTCTTTTCATAATGGAAATATTGATGATGTGTAGGTGGAAAGTGTATAATCAATAAGTCTTTGGCCTCTCTTTCCTCATTCCTTATCTATAGTTCCCTCCTCCTCATTCCCTTCCTTTGGAACAGATGTTGGTGCATAAACTACAATTATTTTAATGGTCTTTTTGCAAATACTTAGCATGAGAATTGCAATACCAGATGATCAAATGACTCAGGAAATCATGAAACAATGTTTCTTGTTGCTTTCTGAATAGATGATAAAAGTCATTTAGCCTCAGCAAGAACCTGTGAGTGATCTTTCCATTTAGTCACAACTTCCTTCTTTTTTCTAGTTTCATTTATAATGAAAATGTCAAGATTAATTAATATGGTACAGTTCCTTCAGTGCTATATCTATTTGCTGTGTGGACAATAAATAAAAATATCATAGATATCAGTAGCCAAATTAATGTGTTAAGTGATTGAAAACTATACTACCTTTTGCTATTTGTTGAACCTAATTTTACCTTTCTCTGTGATATAGACCTACCTTACAAATAATAAGGACATCTGATTATTCTATAAGATAAACAAACAAAAAAAAAAAGAAAAGAAGGGTATATTTGTTTTAATGTGGAAGAAAAAGCAGGCATAAAACATTTCCAACTTTTATTAAAATTTTCTCTTAAACTTACCATACCGTTGTGCTAATTTTAACACTATACTAAATTTGGAGGGAAGAAAAACAGACATTTATTTTTTTTTCTTTTTACATATGGTAGTAATTTAAGTGAATCAAGACTTTAATTTTGCTTTAACTTTTCATATAATTTGCAATGAAGTTCAGTCTTTTGCATTTTATCAGGCAAATGCTACAAAAAATGTGGTGCTATAAATTCAGAATTAATATTTTGCTCTTAAATCAAATGAAATATAATCTTTACAAGCCCATGCCCAAACTCAGGCATTTGGATAATTTCCAAATATAGTTTTTTTTTTTAAATAAAGGACTAAATAGCCTTCAACTGTTTTATTGGTTAACAGGTAGTAAAAGAACAGTAAGTAATAAACTTTATAATTTAATAGACCTGTATGATATTTGAACATTTTATCCAATTCAGAAATATGAAAATTAATTAATATGTTTTTATAAAAGCCCATTTGTCTCTTTGTGAGTATACAAGCTTTACTAGTAAGATGAGTAATATCTAATATTGCTGGCATTTTAACAAATGTAATATACTATTGCCATCTCTACTATTCATAAACAAAATAATCTTTTATTCATTAATCCTTATATTATCGATTTATGAAGTATTTAGAATTCCTTGCCCATTTTAAAAGTGAGAAAACTGAGCCACAAAATGTTTATTTAAATAACTTTTATTTTACTTTAAATTATACATTCTGGATCCTGTAATCTCTTTTTAAAATACAGTGTGGTGCTATATCCTTGAAAGCATTATTCATAAGTGTTTCTCCACAGTCCCGTTATATTGAGATATCTCAGTAGAGGTGTTTGGGCTTTCTGGAGAGAGAGAACTGTAAAGACACCAGAAGCATACAAACCCAATGTTAGCTGATTCTGTATTCACCTCCTGATGCAAATTTTAGTGCCTTTTCCTCCAGTTTCTCCTTGATTACCTTTATAAAGACTTTCCCAAATCTTTAGTACTATCTGTGGCAATTTTCTGTGCATTAATTATAAGCTTCTTGTATTAATCTGTTAATTAAGAGTAATACCCATTTAGATTATTTATATTATTTTAATATAGTATAATTAAATGATTAAAATAAAATTGAGTGTGAAAATTCCTATTTTTTATTTAGAATTTTTTATAAAAATTAGAAAATTTGACTCAAATATAATTTTAATCTTTTCATTTGTTAGAGATAACATGAAATGCTTAAAAACTATTCATTTGAAGTCTTTAAACAGAAAGCAGATCCTAGAATGTAAACTACAATTTATTTAAAGTACTTCTCAAGTTTGTCTAGTTGTGACTCAAAACTGCCAAATTCCACAGGATTCAGAAAATCATTCTTGGCTATTCACTTTTAATTTTAAGTGAGGCTCTTTTACTATAGATAGCAATGTTAAATTACAAATGTACTCTTACTATTTAGTGAGGAAAAATTTAGTAGAAGATTGCATGGCTTAAAATGAGATTATATTATGCTGTGATTTGTCTATAATATCTATACTTTGCTAAATATGAAGTTATGTCTGATATACAGTACATGAAGGAGAAAGTAAAGGATACTGTATTTAAGTAATGTTTCCTCCTGAATATTCAAACAACATATTATCTTGTTAACTAAAAGGAATATCTTTAATTAAATTGAACTCCTGAATCTTTTTTTTCCCCTAAGAGATATTTTCTAACTTTGTGCTTTGATACTAAATTTAAAATAATAATTTAATAGGTCTGTATTGTTTTTCCAGAATTGAATAGAGTAGATTAGCTTCTCTTACCCATTTTATTTCTCCAACTGAGAAGGAAATGCTGCTCTAAATGGAGAAATAAATGAGTGATATAAATAAATCAAAAACCATAATAGAAAAAGAAAGAACCTACATAAAAAACTTATGTATCCAAATGATATTTTTTGAAGCATCTATATTTCAAGCTAATTCTTGGTAATTTAAAAAAATACAGATTGAGACTAAACACAATGATTATTAATTATCATTCCAAACAATAGGTTTTAATTTTGCAAACAAAGTTTGCAAAGTCAAGTACAAATCTCTTGGAATATATAGGTGAGTAACTATTGCTAATGACATAGAAACTGAATATTTTTGTCCAGTTGCTTCTTGATAAAACATCATTTGCCCTTAAAACAAAACAAAAACAGATTAGAAGCCATGAGGATAATAGAAAAATGTATTGGATAAATTTGCTGGGAATTTATCCTTTCCCAACTAAAATATTTTCGATTTTTAATTTTATCTTTAGTCTGTTATTCAAGGTCCAATTCAGTCTCACTAAACTCACTATTGCTCCATGAGGACAATGAGACTCATGACACAGTAGGTGTTCAACATTTGTGGAATTGCATTGACTTGAATATAAACTTAGATTTCTACCTCTTCTCGTACTACTCTGTTCTTTTCGTGTACTCCAGACCCTTAGCAAGATTGAACTAACTACATCTCTTTTGAGATACACTCTGCTTTCCTATGCTCATGCTTTGCCCTAATCAATTCTGATTTTTAAAATTCTGCCCGTCTGGCAAGATTTATACTAAATGCTATATTTCCCTGATTTCTGTCCCCCAGAATTATTCTCTTCTAAACTGTCACAGCACTCTGTATCTTCTTTATACCCTCCTCATTCTCACTTTGCTCTCCTTACTTGTAAGGTTTGTAGAAGCAGGCTCTGTGTTCTTTTTACCTTTGTTTTCCCCATAGTAGCTGATAAAGTCTTTTGAACATAATGTGCTGACAGATATTTTTACATGCATTAATTGAATGAAACAGAAAGATACAGAGAAAAAGAACAGCAATTTAAAGTAAATATTTATTCAGGATTAATTAGTATCACAACTTTGGGCAGTATATGAAAATGAATGGGAAATGACTTATTAGGAATATTAATTATGTTGTAAACAGACTGTTCTTGGTTGAATTAAACTCATTTGTAGGATATTTTGATTTTAATTTGATAAAAAGTAGATTACAATAATGTTTTCATTTAAACACATATGGAGGTCATGTCCACAATACTTTCAAATCTTTTACCAACTTTTTTTTTTTGGTTTCTCCAGATTTTGATATTCTTATTTTCCAAATTATCTGCATCTTTCTCTTTTTCCCTGTTTTTTTTCCATATTGAATCCACAAACAAAAATCCTTTTTTTCTTTGTTTTATTTAAAGCTTTTTATTTTCAAAACATGCACATTGATAGTTTTCAACATTCACCCTTACAAAACCTTGTGTTTCAAATTTTTTTCTCCCTCCCTTCCTCCCACCCTGTCCCCTAGACAGCAAGTAATCCAATATATGTTAAACATGTACAATTCTTCTATATGTATTTCCGTAATTATTATGCTGCACAAGAAAAGCTAGATTAAAAAAGAAAAATAATGAGAAAGAAAACAAAATGCAAGCAAACAATAACAAAAAAAGTGAAAATACTATGTTGTGATCCACACTCAGTTCCCCCAGTCCTTCCTCAGTACTTTTCCCCTGTTTCTTATGAATGACTTTAATTCCTCTTCCAAGATTCTAGCTTTATTAAATATCAAAAAATGTAATTTATTACAGGCAAACAATTCTATGTCTCACTAATGGGAAAAAAAACAAAAAACAAGAGGTGCTTTTGATAAGTGTAATTTAATTGGGTTGAGAAAGTACCAAAAAAGAATAGCCTTTATAAAATAAAAAGTTTTACAGAAAATATGATTTCTTCTTGGAAGATATATTTTCTACTTTATGTGTTCTTTAAAAAGTTCACATAAATACAGAATTCCCCATTTGATACATGTGCTCTGTGTTAAGGCCAATTCTGGCCCTAGTAATTGGCCCTGAACAAATGTTAATCTTTTTACTGTATTGATTACTAGAGTTTGGAGACTGGTTCAGGAAAGTTGAGGTAAATCAGAAATTCAGGTTATAAGCAAGCTTTGTTTTTATCAGCTAATAGCCACTTGTGAAGAAGAGTGACTTCCTGGGTTTTAGGTTAGTCTTTTAGAGTCCAGTCAGGGCCTTGAGAGCAGGACCCTGTCTCTATGAGAGTTGGTCTAATACATTTACAAAATGAGCCATGGGGTGAGACAAGCTCTTTCTGCTCTTTTTTTTTTCTTCAACTAATAACCATATTTAAATATCCTAAAACATAATTGAATACCGAGGTAACAACAACTTCTTCCCCACCTACTGGTGCCTCATAAAAAATGAAAAGCAAATACAGCTGATGAAAACACATCCATATTTGTTGGAAATAGGACTTTTCAAATATAGAAAGGGGAATTTAGGAAGCGGTCTTTATTATTGTTTCTATACACACATACACACACATATACATATACACTGGCATGTACAAACAACTACTATAGATCCACTTTAAGATGTAAGCTTGAAAACCCTCATCACCTACCATCTATAACTCCCCTAAAGTCTCAGTCAGATATTCATAGCATTGATTTTTGTGTCAGCAGAATACTAGAAGCGATATAGATACCCATTGGTTAGAAAATGGATAAAGAAATTGTGCTATCTGAATGCAATGGAAGATTCAGACTAATGAGAGATAATTTATATGAAGTGATTTAGAGAGAAGCAGAATGAGGGATATAGCATGTTCTTTATATACAATTATGTAAACAGGAACAGAAGGACAAAACTGAATTTGGCATGATTATAATGGACAATTCTAGAGAAGGGATGGAGAAACATTCCTTGTTTAGAGTGGTGGGGTATGGGTATGGAATGTTGCATATGATATTAAGCTAGTTAATATGTCAATTTAACATTTTTTCCCTTTGTTACAATGGAAGGATCATTGAAAGGAAGCATTCTAGAAATATAATGTAAAGCCAAAAGGCATCATTAGAACTTAGAATGTTTAAAAATTTTTCTGGGGAACCTTATTCCATATAGTAAATGCATCTTAGTAGTACTCTTCTAAAGGCTGGCCTCCATGCACATGGAAATAATAGTGGGGGAGTTGTTTATTTATTGTGGTTATTAGTGTTCTTAAAAGTATACTATATCCTCTCTTTTCTACACATATTCTCTCCCCAAATCAAAAAACAACAACAAATTTAGAACCCTTATTTCTTTAGTCATCTCCGTCCCTTTCCTTTTTGTTGGAATTGAATTTTAAGGTTTACAAAACACTTTCTTCAAAATAACACCATGAAGTAGGTTTTTGAAGTAGTAATACCCGTTTTACAAATGTCAAAACTAATAAGTAAATTATACAGGGTCTGTGTCCTACAGTGTCAGGGCCAAGATGTAAACCCAATGTAGACTGAGTTCCGAGAGTAAGCCTCTTTCTACTCTGTTGTTCAGTTGTTGAGTTGTGTCTTTTTGTGACTTATAGCACATGGCTCATAGCACACCAGCCTTTCTCTTCTCCACTTAGGTGTTGGACACCTTTTGACCTAAGGGGCTTATTTTCCAGTAACATATCTTTTAGCAGTTTTAACACAGTCTGTGGCGTTTTCTTAAAGCTACTGATGTGATTTGTCATTTCCTTCTTCAGTGGATCATCTTTTGTCAGAACTCCCCAGTATGACCTGTCTGTCTTGAGTAATCCTTCATGGCATAACAAATAGTTTCATTGAGCTACAGAAGCCTCTCTGCCACAACAAGGCAGTGATCCTGGAAGAGAATTCCAGTATGCCATGCATCAAAGAGCCATTTTAAATACCACCGTTCCTACCATGTACATTTTTGACTCCTCATTCATCAATTCAGTTAATATTTATTAATTTCCTATGTTGTAGAGAGTACTGTGATATTATAGTTATAATAATAGTTAGCATTTGTATAGTGCTTTAAAGTTTTCAGTGTTTTACAAATTTTGACTTACTTGATCATCCCATAGTTATTGAGCTGCATGTGCTATTATTAACCCCCATTTTCCAAATGAGGAAACTTAGGCAGACAGATTTTGAGTGAATTGCCCAGGATCATAGAATTAGAAGATATATGAGGTTAGATTTGGATTTAAGTCTTCTTGTCTATGGGTCCAGAGCTCTATCCACTGATCCAGTGCAAAGGTTAGAATTTAGAAAAGACTGTGTCCAAATATTAAACAGTATAAAGAATGTAAAGTCACAGATACTGATACCTGTAATATAAAATGGTACATGATAAGTGCATATGACTATAGAAGCAATCTGTAGGATGACAGTTTACTAGATGAACTACATTCAAATAGCAGTTATTTTTCAGAACATTTACACAATGCTTTTACTTTGGTAAGATTTTTTTTTCATATTTTCATTTTAAGTCAAGGAATAAAATAAAAATTCCATTATACTTTTCTTCTCCCACTCTACAAAATTTCCATGATTATTCTCTTTTGATTAATAACAGAAAATTTGGATGTAAATGGAGATAATCCCTGAGTTTTTTTTTTTGTTTCTAAGTACCAGTATTTTATATCTTGTAGCTTAAAAGATAGAAAAATAACAGACTGAATTTTTGGTCTTAATTGTTGAAATTATGTTATTATAACAAATTTTAACTACCTTACCCATCTAATCTCCTCAGTACTAATCTAGATGACAAGCTTTCATTTATCAAAAGTTGTGGAGAAGCTGGATTGAAAGAGAGAGAGAGTGTGTGTTTGTGTGCGTGTGCGTGTGCGTGCGTGTGTGTGTGTGTGTGTGTGTGTGTGTGTGTTTCAGTATACATTTTGTCCAAGATTATAAATCTTCCTCTCATCTCCTGCCAGGGACCAACATTACCTGTGAGTAAATTTCTTTGAGGGATCACCTGTGTATCACTTTTTTAATATCCAAATTACATCATTAACTTAGATTCTTTTAGGGGTTGCCTAATCTTGTAAAGTTCATACTCCTACACTACCAGGAACAAAGTTGTTAGCTCTTCTATTGACTCATCTAAGATCTCAATTTTAGCTAGTTCCAAAATCTGGATTCTATTATACTGATGACATTCCACAATTAATATTCATCTTTTTAGCATATTCTTATTTCCTTCCCAAAGGGCATTAGAACATCCTGCCAACTAGAAAATGCTTCTATTCAGTGGATATCGCTGCCATTTATATTTTAATTGTGCATTCCTGTCCCATACTTTATATATGCTGTGGATGTGTATTTGGGGATAAAATGGGGAAGGGAGTACATTGCAGCCTGATGAGCATTGATTGACTTTTGCACTTGGCTTTCCCACTTATCAGACAACCTGCTGTGTGCTTCCTTATGCTTTGTGCTAGGTGAAAAAAAAATAGCATATTTCATTTCCCACGAAAACAGAAATAAAATGTTAGCCTGCAATTCATAGAAATTTTCTTCATCATAGCTTTATTTTCTGGAATTTAATGATTTATTTTAATCTTTTAACAAATAGACTAAACAATAAAAATTGTAACTGCTTTAATTTAATTTAAAATATTTTTGTGTCTAATAGTACTCAAAGGTTTAAATGAATCCCTCCTATGATGAAGATTGCAACTCATTCATTTTTGTTTATCTTGTATGACTTTCATCTGTCTTTTTTCTTCCTGGGAGTTCGTTCATCAAAGGAGTCTACGTAAAAATAGTAGAGGCCTTGCTTATTTTTCCCTAATATCGCAAAAGTACTGGCAGATCACTAATGTCTTCCATCTATCATTTTTCACTCTTGTCATGTCACCAGTTTATCTTTTTTTGAAATGAAGTATTATTTAATGTCTTTTGATGACTTCCTTTACCCCTTTCTCCTTCAGATTTCTAAGCTGATCACATGGCCTAGCAAATAGACTGGATCAGTTTTCTGAGCACAAACATAACCAATCATGGAGAGGTACAAACACAACCAACCAGTAGGCTGAGTGATAATGAGCCTTTTTTAGCTATGGTAACCTATATAAAAGAGAGATATCTAAAAGTTGGCATTTTAATTGTTGAAAATTTCAAAACAAAATATGTAGCTTTGATAAAAATTTAGATAATCAATAGAATTCATATACATTTTTATCATGAGCTAGCATCTTTTTTTTTTTTTACCTAGTAAAGTTTACAGAATAAATATAAATAATGATGAGTAATTTATGTTTCAGGTTGAACTCCCACCACCTGATCTTGGACCAAGCTCTGCACTAAGCCAGACACTTGCATTATTGCGTGAAGTTTTGGCATCTCATGACTCTTCGGTTGTGCCATTAGATGCTCGTCAAGCAGATTTCGTGCAGGTGTGTTGCCAATTCTTTTTAATTATTAATTTTGCACTTCTATTGCATATTCTTTTTATAATTTAATGGCATGCATATAGGAAAATTCAATAGCACATTTTTACCGTTTGGTTTTCCCTAAAATAAGTCAGTTTGTTGTCACTAAAAAGATAAGTTTGTTCAATGACCATACACCTATTTAATTTTTAAAAATATTGAGTTTTATATGTCATAACTTTGGAAGTTTTCCTTCCAGACATATAATTTTCCTTCTTTGTGTATCTATACTGAAATACTGTTTCTGTAGTCCCACAGCCTAGGATCATAGAAACTTGCTTGTGAATTAAAAAATGTTCAAATTATATTTTCTTTTCAATTTTTAGGTTTTATCATGTGTTTTAGATCCTTTGCTTCAGATGTGTACTGTATCAGCAAGTAATTTAGGCACAGCTGACATGGCCACTTTTATGGTCAACTCCTTGTATATGATGAAGACAACATTAGCACTTTTTGAATTTACTGATAAACGTCTAGAAATGCTGCAGTTTCAGGTAAAGTTAATGCTAACATTACTTCTTCATGTAATGGAAATTGTTTCTCCCGATTAGGGTTTTTCAATACTTTCAAGGTAAAAAAAAAACTTTTTTTCTGAAACAAACATAAAGGTAGGTAAATTAAAAAAATTTTTTTCCACATTTGATCAGAATTTTACTGTGAAAAATGGAACAGAATTTCTCTGATTGCACAGAGGTAATCAGTATGTAGATTTTAGTCTCTGAACTGTAAGTAATGTGATATACTTCTCAAGATCTGGAGCTAGTACAGGAGGTGTTAGAGAGAGCAGATATATTTTTATCTAAGTGTAAACTAGTGTTAGGCAAAACATTAGAAATTATACCATTCACACTAGTTCTACAAACCAAATGGTTATCACTTAAGCTTTTCTGCAATGTTTAAATTAAATAAAATGATAAAATATATTGTTATAAAAACTCTAATTAGAAATAGTGATTTTTGGTGGTAGTTAATACATTTTTAAGGAGTTGACTGTAATAAGCTGCCATACATATTCAGAGAATTTTAAGAGGTAAGATTTAGAGTTTATTTTGTTTGTTATCTTTTCTGATAAAAGTATTTTATTTTAGATTTGATAGTCCTTTATGGTTTTAATGAGTTAATTTTTTTAATTCCATTTTTGTTTAATTTTTTTAAATATTCAGGTACTTCTCTCTATATATATATGTATATGTGTACATATATATATATATATATATATATATTAATATGAGTAGAAATCCTCAATTGAGATAAGTGTATCCAAACATAGAATGCCAAATTTTAAAAGATATATTGACTAAAGGCTACCCTTATTTTTATTCTTTCTCAAACATGCTACTCTGATGTGCTCTAACATCAGACACAGATTGTTTGTGATTTGATCATAAATTCATAGCAGCTTAGAATTGAAAGGAACCTCACAGATTATCCAATCCACTCTCCTATCAAATGCTAGAATCACCTGAAAGGTGGCTATCTAGTTTTTATCTAGGCATACTTTTGAGACATTCTTTTCCTTTGTTGAAATTTTCTATTAGAAAGTTTATATTGAGCTGGAATTTGCTTGTCACTTCCACCCATTGATCCTAGTTCTGAAGAAACTGAATTCTTCTTCCTCATAGCATATCTTCATATATTTAAGAACTGCTATTATGTTATATTTTAGGGTCTCTTCTGTCAAGAGTGAAATATCTCTAGTTCTTTTAAGTGATCTTCATTTTTTCTTTTTCTTTGTCATAACTAGTAAGAAAGAGACTAACTCTAATTCCACTCCCCACCTCATCTGTTGCCTGCTTTTAAAGAAGAGAAATTAGGCCATTCCCAAGAAAATCCAATCACCCAATATGTTTGGTTCTTTATTTTTTCATTTTTTTTTCCTTCTTACAATAAGAACTCAACCAAAAATTATTAAGTATCAGTGATAAGAATCTATACCCGGGTAATTGTGCTAGACATAGAAGGGAGGAGACTTATGGGAGAGGTTGTCTAGAGTTGGAAGCAATTGATAGTTGCTTGAAGGGGGGGGAAATGAATCAGTATGTGATGATCAGCTGTAATGAACTTGACTCTTTTCAACAAAGCTTGATTCAAGCCAATTCCAATAGACTTATGATGAAGAGAGCCATCTGCATCCAGAGAGAGACTGTGGGGACTGAATGTGGATCCCAATATCATATTTTCAGTTTTTGTTGTTATTTGCTTGCTTGTTTTTCTTTCTAATTTTTCCCTTTTTATCTGATTTTTCTTGTGCAGAATAATAAATGTGAAAATATGTTTAGAAGAATTGCACATATTTAACCCATATTAGATTACTTGTCTAGGGGAAGGGAGAAAAATTTGGAACACAGGCTTTTGCAAGGTGAATGTCGAAAATTATCTTTGCATGTATTTTGAAAAATAAAAAGCTATCATTATTAAAAAGAAAAGAAAAGAAAAAAGAAATCAGATAATGTTAAAGAAAACACTTGGATAGTTCCATCAGTAGGAGTAGAGAGGTTATGAGGAGGGATAGGTTTTGGGAAGAAGTATTGCTTCATATTGGGAGCACATGAGCTGACTACAAGTAGCATCAACAATCTTTTGTTGAGTTTGGAAGGTCAGAGAATATCCAGTTGGAAAAATCCAAATTGATCACTGCTGTAGAATGCCCAACCAAGACTTTCCTCTGGCACACAAATTTCCACTACCCGTCAGTGTAAGAATATTTCCACCTATTCTTCAAGAAGACTGACTTTTCTATTACCTATTTTTACCTTATCGACATATTAGTGACAAATAACCGGGATTGAATCACAGTCAAGAGAATTACTATCAAAACCCATCCTCCTTTAAAACAGTGTCCTCTTTGTTCTGTTCCAGATTGAAGCACATTTGGATACATTGATAAATGAGCAGGCATCTTATGTATTAACCAGAGCAGGTCTGAGTTTTATCTATAATACTATACAGCAACATAAACCAGAGCAGGTAAGAACATAATTGTCAAACAACCATTAATTTTTTTGAAAGTAGTGGGTCATTGAGTTTCATAATTGTAGAATTTTTTAAAATTCTTTTATCATTTTAAAATTGTGAAAACTGAGATTCAGATACATTAAATGCAATTTGACTTGGACCTTGTTATGTGTCTCTATGATATGAATTTGGTAATATGGGTCAATTAGAATTTCTGTCATACTCTAAAAGCTTCTTTTTAAAAAATCTGAAAGCAAAGAAGAATTTAAAATACTGTGGTAAAATAGATAAAGAACTGGAATATTGGTTAGAAGGTTTGGGTTCTAGATTTGTATCTCCAACTTCCTGTTACTTGTGTGATTTTTGCAATTCACATGTAGGAAGCAGTAAGTAGGAGAGTTTGATTGAGAATAGAATTCATGACAGGGAGTAATATATAGTCAACTTTAAGAAACAGACTGGGGTCTTCTTGGAAAGGACTTTAAATACCAGACTGATAACTTTGTGTTGTATTTTTGAAGCCCTGTCAGTCAATCATCAGATATTATGAGCTTGCTATGTGTCAAGTATTGCACTAATAAGCACTACAAAGTAAAACTGAAGCACAGTCCCTGCCTTCAGCATGCTTCCATTCTAAAGAGGGAGATAATATACAGCTAGTTATTTAAATATAAGATATGTGCAGGAGTAATCCCAGAGGAAAGACATTAGCAGTTTAGAGAAGGGGGAAAGGACTCTTATAGAAAGTGGAATCTGAGCTGATACTTCAAGAAAGCATGGGGGGTAGAGGAACTGGAGGCAACCAATATATTTAGGAATGGAGTCGGGAGATGGAGTTTTATGTTTGAGGAATGTAAAGTAAACCAGGATAGCTGGTAAATGGTACACCTAGAAGAGAATAAGTACAAGAAGACTAGGAAGGTAAGAAAGGTCTCCATTATGAAGCACTTAGAAATGCCAAAGAATTTCTGTTTGCATGAAGAGCTAATAGGGAGCTGCTTGAGTTTATTGAGTGGGGCAGCACAAGGGAGTGGAGGAGAGGATGTGGGGAGAGAGAGATGCATGGTCAGGCTAGTACTTTGGCGAGATGGTCGTTTTGGTTCATAAGCAGAGAATGGGCTGGAGGGGAGGGAGATCAATCAGGAGGTTATTGCAGGAGCCCAGCCATTACAGGATAAGGTTGTCCAGTAGGATTTGACTTTGTGAGTGGAGAGAAGGGGGCATAAAAGAGAAATATTGGGAAGGAAGAAATGGCAATACAAAAACAAAACATAAATGGAGCATTCAAGACAGCAGGAGAGTATGTCACCAAGGTTGTGAGATGCTTGCCTTGCCATAGTCATGCCTTCAGTAGTAATAGGAAAGTTGGGGAAAAGGGACGATTTTGGGAAAAACTGTGCAGTCTGTATTGAACATAATTGAGTTTGAGTTTATCTGTAAAACACCTAATTTGAGATAAAGAAGAATCAAGGGGGCAGAGCCAAGATGGCAGAGAGCACACACAACTCTCTGTGACCTCCTCTTACCTTCTCTCAAACCAACAGCAGATTAAGCCTCTAGAGTCTAGAATTCTAGAGTCAAGGCACCCCCAAATATTTGGAGTACAACACATTCCCAGAAGAAGTTACCTTAGAGGAGCTTCAGAACAGTCTGTTTTAATCAGGCAGTGGGACAGTCTGCCAAGCCCAGAGGGCAGTGCAGGGAGACAAGGCAGGAAGCTGGGCCAGGACTCAGTGTGGCAGATTCTAAGCACCTGGGAAGTTTCTGTGAGACTCTTGGGCCACTCTGGCCTGGTTGTGGGCAGATGCTTTGGCATATCTGCCTTTTATAAAAGGTAGATTGTAAACCACTAAGAACACTGGACTTGGCCCTAATTGCCCAGCACGGAAAGTCAATCAGGCGAACTGCCCCAGGGCATATTAAATCAGCTGTTGCTCCTTTGCTTTGAACAGACCTCAAGCCTTGAAAAAAATGAATTAAAAAAAAAAAAAAAGAACTCTTACCATACCAGAGACAGCTTTTATGGAGAGAGAAGAACAAACCTTAGATCCTGAGATGCCTAAAGGTAAAGCAACTCCAGAGGAAAGAAGCCACAAAGGGAGACATGAGCTGGTCCCCATTTCACAAAATTTTCATGGAATATTGCATAAAAAATCTCAAAGGAGAGTTAGAAGAAAAATGGGGAAATGAAATAAGATCATTGCGAGAAGGAATGGAAAAAGCATATAATGCCCTACAAAAGAGATATGAAAAAGACACCAATTCACTGGAAAACAAAATTGGTGAAATGAAAAAAATATGCAGTGAACAAATTGGCCAATTACAAAAGGAGCTTCAAAAGATAACTGAAGAAAATAATTCATTAAAAATTAGAATTGAACAAATGAAAGTGAATGAATCAATAAAACTTCAAGAATCAATCAAACAAAAACAAAAAAAAATGAAAAAATGGGAGAAAATATGAAATATCTCCCAGGAAAAACAACTGACCTGGAAAATAGATCTAGGAGAGACAATTTAAGGATTATTGGACTTCCTGAAAGCCATGATGAAAAAAAGAACCTAGACAATATCTTATAGGAAATCATAAAAGAAAACTTCCCTGATGTTTTGGAATCAGAAGGTAAAATAATCATTGAAAGAATTCATTGATCATCTCCTGGAAAAGAGCCCAAAATTAAATCCCCAAGGAATATCTTGGTTAAATTTCAGAACTATTGCACCAAGGAAAAAGATATTGCAAGCAGCCAGAAAGAAACAATTCAAATACCAAGAAACCAAAATTAGGATCACCCAAGATCTATCAGCTTCTACCTTAAAGGGTCAAAGGGGCTTGGAATCAGGCAAAGGAACTTGTATTACAGACAAGAATAAGCTATCCAGCTAAAATGAGCATTATCTTTCAGAGAAGAAGTGGACATTTAATGATACAGGTGAATTTCACCTATTTCTAATGAAAAGAACAAAAAATTTGATCTCCAACCACAGAACTCAAGAGAAGTAGAAACAAGTGAAAAGGAAAGAACTCTTGAGAACTCTATTTCTATTATGGGTATACTTAGAGAATGCGTGTATAATATGATTTTATTTTGATGATATGTAAAAGAAACTAGAAGTAGAAAGGGGATTATAGGAAAAAGAGGAAAAAAGAGGTAAAATAAGGGAAATTACATCTCACGAAGAGGTAAAGAAAATCTGTTATAATTGAGGGAAAGAGGAGAAGGGGATGAGCATTGTGTGAATCTTAATCTCATCAGATTTGGCTCTAAGAGAGAATATCATACATATTTGGTTTCATAGAGAAACTTATCCACCTGATAGGAAAGTGGGAGGGAAAGGGGGAAAAGAAAGGGAAAGACTAATACAAGGGAAAATAGAAGAATTAGGGGAAAGGTGTAAAACAGGAGAGGGGCTCTAAAGGGGATGGACTGTTTGAAGGTGGTGGTCCTCAAAAGCAAAATACTGGGGAGGAAGGAAGGAGGAAAAGAAAGAGAAAAACATAAATTTGGGTAAATAAGATGGCAGGAAATACAGAATTAATTATTTTAACTGTGAATGTGAGTGGGATGAACTTTCCCATGAAACAGAAGCAGATAGCAGAATGGATTAAAAGCTAGAATCCTACAATATGTTGTTTACAAGAAACACATCTAAAGCATAGTGATACACACAAAGTGAAGGTAAAGGTCTGAAGCAGAATCTATTATGCTTGAGGTGAACAAAAAAAAAAGCGGGGGTAGTAATGCTGATCTCAGATCAAGTAAAAGTAAAGATAGATCTAACTAAAAGAGACAAGGAAGGAAACTATATTTTACTAAAGGATACCATAGATAATGAAGCAATATGAATACTAAACATATATGCACCAAGTGGTATATATAGCATCCAAATTCCTAGAGAAGTTTAGAAAGATGCAAGAAGAAATACACAGCAAAACTATAATAGTGGGGCATCTCAACCTTGCTCTCTCAGAGCTAGATAAATCAAATGACAATGACAAAATAAATAAGAGGTTAAGGAGGTAAATAAAATGTTAGAAAAGTAGGTATGATAGATCTTTGGAGAAAAATGAATGGAGTCAGAAAGGAGTTTACTTTTTTCTCAGTGGTTCATGGAATTTATACAAAAATTGACCATGTGTTAGGGCATAAAAACCTCAAAATCAAATGCAGAAAGGCAGAAATAGTAAGTGCATTTTTTTCATATCATGATTCAATAAAAATCCCATGCAATATAAGGCCAGGAGAAAATAGACCAAAAATTAATTGGAAATTAAATAATCTTATCCTAAAGAATGAATGGGTGAAACAGCAAATTACAGACAAATTACTTATTTCATCCAAGAGAATGACAGCAATGAGACAACATACCAAAATTTATGGGATGCAGCCAAAGCCATAATAAGGGAAAATTTTATATATCTAGATGCTTACTTGCATAAAATAGAGAAAGAGAAAATCCTTTGATTCAGCAGTGTTTCTTCTGGGCCTATATCCCAAAGAGATCTTAAGGGAAGGAAAGGGACCCACATGTGCAAAAATATTTGTGGCAGCCCTTTTTGTAGTGGCAAGAAACTGGAAACTGTGGATACCCACCAATTAGAGAGTGGCTGAATAAATTATGGTATATGAATGTCATGGGATATTATTATTCTGTAAGAAACGACCAGCAGGATGATTTCAGAGAGGTCTGGAGAGACTTGATGAACTGATGCTGAGTGAAATAAGCAGAACCAGGAGATCATTATACATGGCAAGAAGAAGACTATGTGATGATCAATTCTGACGGACATAATTCTCTTCAACAATGAGATGTTTCAAAACAGTTCCAGTTGTTCAGTAATGAAGAAAGCCAAATGCACCCAGGGAGAGACCTATGGTATCTGAGTGTTGACCACAACATGGCATTTTCACACTCTCTGTTGACGTTTGCTTACATTTTGTTTTCCTTTTCAGGTTTTTTTTTTTTTCTTGTAGATCTGAATTTTCTTGTACAGCAAGATAATGGTATACATGTGAATACAAATATTGTATTTGTCATATATTTTAACATAGTTAACATGTATTGACTACCTGCCATCTAGGGGAGGTGAATGGGGGAAAGGAGAGAAAAATTTGGAACAGAAGGCTTTGTAAGGGTCAATGTTGAAAACTTATCCATGCATATGTTTTGCATTAAAAGGCTTTAATAAAAAAAGAGAGAGGGAGGGAGAGAGAAAGAGAGAGAGAAGAATCAGTGAGGTTAGAGCTCAGGAGATAGCTATATCAATATCTAAATCTTGGAATTACCTACATAGAGATGACAACTGATCCTTTGGAATTGATGAGATCAACAAAGCCTTTAGTACAAAGAGAAAGAACTTTAGTGGTGTATCAGAGTGAATAGAATTCTGTTCTTGAAGAGATCTGGGTTTAAGTCCTGCTTCTGCTAGTTACCAGCTCTATGATCATGGGACATTTAATGTATGTGAACTTCAATTTTTTCATCTATGAAATGGGGCTTATCTCTAAGATCTAATTAACAGTTCTTGTGAGGTGACAATAAAATCATGTATACAACTTGCTTTTCAGACAATAAAGCATCATACAAATGTCAGTAGCACAGGAGTAGTAGTTGTTGATGTTGTCAGTATACCCTGCATGTGGAGTACAAGTTTCACTTTCCAGTTTCTGAGTCCCTGGAAACAAAAAGAATTTAAAACCTCTATAACTCTGAGACTTAGAATATTTGATGGATTTCATTCTTTTTTTGGATAGTACCTCATCTGGCTCAATTAGCTAGTGATAAAAACAATAAGAAAATCAGCCACTCAACCAATTCATGAGAATTGTATAGAATATCTACTTTGTGTTAGACTTGTTGCATGATTATTAAGTAGGATTCTCATCCTAACCTCCTCACCAAAACTTTGTGTCCCTTTCATTGGAATTTTTTTTTGTAGAAACAATTCTATGAAACAAATGAATAAAAAATAGAATTTGATATATGAAATTTTATTTTTGCAAAAAAAAAAGTTTTTAAGACTGCACAAAGTTCACAAATCAAATAAAGTCTATTGGAATTTGCATTATTTATTTATTTATTTATTTGTGTTGTATATCCCAGCTCATCCACATCTGCTCGTTTTGACTTATTTTGTCTTTTTTTTTATTATCATTAAAACTTTTTATTTGCAAAACATATGTATGGGTAGTTTTTCAACATTGACCCTTACAAAGCTTTTTGTTACAAATTTTTCCCCCCAGTCCCCACCCCTCCCCTAGATGGGGGAAGAATCGGAACTCTTAACTGAACACCAGATAGATAATTTTGACTATATCAAGTTAAAAAGTTTTTGTACAAACAAACTAATGCGGACAAGATTAGGAGGGAAGCAATAAATTGGGAAATCATCTTTACATTTAAGGGTTCTGATAAAGGCCTAATTTCTTCTTTTTTTCTACGTAAAATAGTCCTTTAATATAATATCATACTATAAATAATTCAAAAATGGAATATAATAATAAATAATATAATAAAATAGTCCCTTAAGCCAAAAAAATTGAATAATTGACTATAGTAACTAATCAAATACTCTAATCTTGATATAATATAGTGAGAACGCTTCTATTTAATAAATCAATTAATTATTCAATGATTCAAAGACACTGATCTAAGTTTGCCAGCCTAATTAATTACTTTGGAAATTACTTTGGAAAGAGTTATTTGATAAAGTGAACTGACACT
>JAJPUD010004100.1:0-18320 GCA_023553655.1 Myrmecobius fasciatus
GCCCTTTTTGTAGTGGCTAGAAACTGGAAATTGAATGGATGCCCTTCAATTGGAGAATGGCTGAATAAATTGTGGTATATGACTATTATGGAATATTATTGTTCTGTAAGGAATGACCAGCAAGATGATTTCAGAGAGGCTTGGAGAGACTTACATGAACTGATGCTGAGTGAAATGAGCAGAACCAGGAGATCATTATACACAGCAACAATAGTACAATATGACGATCAATTCTGATGGACATGGCTCTCTTCAACAATGAAATGTTTCAAACCACCTCCAATTGCTCACTGAAGAAAGCCATATACACCCAGAGAGAGGGATGTGAAATGTGGACCACAACATAACATTCTCATACTCCTTGATTGATGTTTGCTTACATTGTGTTTCCTTTATCTGATATATTTTTTGTGTAGATAAGATTTTTCTTGCACAACAATGATAAGTTTGGAAATATGTATACATATATTCGATTTGCCAATATTTTAACATAATTAACATGTAGTGGATATCCTGCCATCTAGGGGAGGGGCGGGGAGTTGGGGGGGAAAATTTGTAACAGAAAGCTATGTAAGGGTTATTGTTGAAGAATTACCCACACATATGTTATGCAAATAAAATAAAATTAAAAAAAAAGAATTAGCAATGCCTAGGGTATTGCAAACAACATCCTTATGCTTTGTTGTAAAGTAACTGGAATTAGATCTACTTTTCTATACTGCTCATATAAAATTTAATTACAAAGTAATTTCATATTGCATTGTTTATTCTATTACTTTTCAGTTGTATTTTGTTTCTCAGTTCATTTGAAAATTCTCACCTTTCAGGAATTTGAGTTGGAAAATATGTTGTACAACTAATATGTTCAAACTTCCAAATCCATTTCATGTAAGTATGAGGTATGATCAGACACTGGAAAGTCCTAATTTAATTGTAAAGTAGGTTCCATCAAAACCTACTTCATATAGTTAATTAATGAATTCACTTTAAACTGCACTGCATCTGAGAGGTGTTTTGAATTTTATAGTCAAATGTTTTTAGTAAGATCATATATACATAGGATATTTAGGGTTAAGGCTGGGGTAAAAATAGTTGCACAAATGACTAGGGAAAAGTTGGAAAGATATATTTTCCTTTTTTTTTTTTGCAGGAATAGATGGGATAATCAATAGTCAGTAAACACTTATTAAGTGCTTACTCTATGCCAGGTATCATGCTAAGTAGTAGAGATAGAAAGAAAGGCATAAAAAATCTTTGTTCTCAAGGAACATATAATCTAATGGAGGAAAAACACACAAAAATCAGGCAGAGGGGAAAGAAATTACTTAATATGTGGGGATAATAAAGTCCTGCAGCCATTGTGGGAAGTGATTTTAGGAAGTCTGAATTTCTCAGTTGATTTCAATTTGCAGAATGAGGATTTCTGGAGGTGAAGAACTTCAAGAAAGCATCTGGGTGCTGAAATGATCGTTACTATCTCTGTGTGCTCTACTTAAACATTGGAGGATCAGGAAGGAAGTCCCCAAACATGTCAAACTATGTCCAACAAGAGGGAATCCTATGGCTGTACTATAAGGGTACTATGAAAGTAGAATATGATATATTTGATGTGTTTCTTGGTTTCAATGATTTTTTTGTCCCAACTTTTAACAAAGATTTGTTATGGAGAAAATAAAGAAATATTCATAAATTAAGGTGATATAAAAATAAGACAAGGTACAATTTTAAAAAGCCATTCTATTAAAAAAGACTTCAACCCACTGTGCTAATCAGAAATCACATAACTAGTTTTATCTATTACTATTTATCTGTGTGCTTGATTTTTAAGCAAAAAAAGTTTTTATGTTTTAAAATTTAATAAATATGAAATCATCCACATTAATTTCAGTGTCTTTAGTTTAAAAAACATACTTTAGGTAAGAACACTTCTTCCCCCTAGTGCATTTTCATATTATTGCACCAGATTCTTAAAAAACACACATCTGTTGGTAGAAATCATAGAATTATAGAAACATATAATCTCAAAATTTAAAAGGCAGCATGAATGTTTTCTATTTCAACCTCTCATTACAGGAAAAATGGCTTTTAAGTATCCCTGTCTCATCTTCTGCTTGATGCTTTCAGGAACACAATTCATTTCTTCCCATTACGTTATGAAGAGTTCTTTATTTCAAAGGTTCTACTTCTATCTTTTCTGGAGTAACCTGATTGAGTGAGTGAAAGACTGAATGAAACATTTATTAAGTATGTGCAAAGCATTGTTCCTACCTCTGAGGATACAAATAGAAAAAAACAAGATAGGTCCTGTTCTCGAAAAATCTCCCTTTCTAATTAGAAAGACATATGGAAAGTTTTCACATGGAAAAATCCTTTGGCCATTAGGGTGTAGCAATAATGTAATTTTTGTAATGGCTTTTTTCCAATATGATTTCCACAGATAAAATTATATCAGTTTCTAATGTTGAACCATTTTAGTGTCAAGGAGTTTGGTGGCAGTTTTTTTTTTTTTTCTTCTGGGTCATCAACAAATGAGACTATAGCACTTTTAGATCAAGCTGTTTCAAGGCTACATTTGCATTACTTTCCAGGATGATGACTTTAGGATGTGGGTTGGAAACAAACATTGATATTCCAAAAACTGTTGGATTCAGAGTATTTGTCTATCTTCATCAGAATCTAAGGGAAGATAGTAGTAGGGCAGTAATGGTGTTTTTTAACTTGCTCAGCAATACTGCTCTTAAATTTCTAAGAGTGCTTTGCTATTTCAATCAAAATAAGTCTATTCCCTCTACCATATGATAACCCTTTCCACTATGTTATATGATTAAGTTAAAAGATCATTATTTCAGAATGCCTGATTGCTTTGTGATCCTGGGATGCAATACTTCTTTCTGAGTTTAGGCTTCCTCATTTGTAAAACTGGGATAAAATATTAGCATAACTTTAATGATCAGTTTCCAGCATGCCAGATTTTAGAACAGTAGCTTCCTATAGAAGGAGGAAAAAGTTGTACATTTTCATCTTGAAAGGTAATTTCCAATTTCTTGAACTATATTTTCTATGGGAAAATAGTAAGCAAGGAGTAGGTAAGGAGGTTTAATGCAAGGAAATAAATGAACATAAACACTGTGTGCTTCACTTAGTTTAGCATAACCTGAGAGTCTGTCACTAAGAATAAAAAGTTTTGGGGAATGACAAAAATAATAAATGTAAATAATTCTCTTTTTTTATTACTCTCTATCCCAAGTCCCATATGAATAAAAGTAGATCTTATGTAACAAAATGGATAACTGTGACTATACAGATATTTAGGGTTGTTTTGAACTTAAATTTCAATAGCCTAAAAGTGGTTATATTTTAGTACCTAATATATGAATTCTAATTCTGTAGAAATATATTTTTCTTACAAATAATGCTGTTTCTGATATAGTAAATGAACATCTTCTAAACTCAGAAATTATTGTAAGCAGTAAGAAAGAATTCTATGACAGGGAATCCAGTGACTAAAGTGATTAGACAAAACCAATTTACATAGGGGTTGAGGGTGGAGGAAGAGAAGGTCAAGAAGACAAAGGAGATTGTACTGAGACTTGAATATATAGATTCCAACTGCAGTCTAAGATGTTGCCTTTAAAACAGTTAAGCATTATGTATTAGAAGTAGAAGAAATCAAGTTCTAAGCTTCACCATTTTAAAATCATCATAGTAAAGTAATTTATTAAAGCTATAATTTTCTTATTTGTTGTCATATTTGTTGTTTTAGAAGAGAAGGGTCTTGAGTAAGGCAAGCTATACTCTGAAGTTTTTCTTGTGTAGAAAAGCTAATTAATATTGAAGATAATAATGAGAGATCTGAACTTTATTCAGATACTGGCTCATATAAATATGGTTCATACCATATGGTTCAAACAGAACCATTGTTCTAATGAAACTTAATTATCTTTTGTCATTCACAAAGCCCAACTGGACATAAATGGGGCTAGGGAGGGGAAAAAACTAATATTATTGTTAAAATTAATTATTCACTGCCCATGTGTTCATACAAAATGTGGGTGGGAAATAGGCATGACATGTAGTAAAGCTAAGGGCAACTTATAGACTATTCCTAATGTATAAAGACATCACTGACATTAGGAAATTTATAGTTAATTCATCACTTTTAACTTTATCACTTTAAATCATTAGCTTAATGATATAGCTAGTTCCTATAAGTCAAGTAAGCCTCTTTGGTACAAGTATACCTACTATAAACTAGTGGCCAAAATAACTCATAACTAACTTCACTGCCTCCATGGAACTTGTTTCCCTGGAAAGATAGGCAGTTTTTCCAGTGATAAGTAAGTCCCTCCATTGATCAGCTAGACTGGTTTCTCACAGTAGGGAATGTAAAATTGACAGGTGGCTCATCAGGATTTGAACCTCAAAGGTAAGGGAATCTTTGCTACATAGGCTAACAAGGCCTTTTGTCTGTGTTCTTGATTTCTAAAGTATAGTTAAGGGCTTTGAAGTCATAAGCAAGAAGCTGCAGAAATTAGATGCAGTGAAATTATTTTCATTGACTTCAAAAGAGTAAAGTAGTTTCGGGAAGTTGTGATTTTCTAATTAAGAAGATGATATCTGAGAATGGAATTAGATTTTCCAAAGCATATATGAAAATACAGGAATGATAGAATACTGACTAGGAATGAGGTGACTCCTGGTTTTTTCCACAAACAAATGCCTTGTCATTTCTCTATTTGTTGTATGAAACTCTCTCAATTCTATTTTGACTACTGATTTCCTTAGCTTCCTTTAGTCTCAACTAAAATCCTACCTTCTATAGGAAATCTTGAATTCCTCTTAATTCTAGTGCTTTCTATCTGTTAATTATTTTCTATGTATCTTAGATTTAGCTTGCTTTGTATGTATTTGTTTGCATGTTGTTTCCCCCCATTAGATTTTAACTTTTAAGATAGGAACAGCCCTTTTGCCTCTTTTTGTATCCCTAGTGCTTAGCAAAATGTCTGGCACACAGTAGGTACTTAATAAATAGTAATTAATTGCTAAGAAGGTGTATTTTGATGGCACATGATTGTCAATGCAATACAAAGTACAACGTGGTACAAGAGCTTTCATCATAATTCTTCTACCCCACAATGGCAAAACAAGAAAATAGCCAAATTTATAATGAATAAATTTTCAGCAAGAAGCAAAGATAGAAACAGTCACACACAATACCAGACTAGCTCGGCTTTTCAGTTTTAACTACCCCCAGCCCATTCTCAGGATGAACACAACTAGTAAGAATAATCTAATCAACTTGTATTTTAATTTCCAGTTGTGGTTGCTTCTACCAGGTACCCCACAAAGCAATGACTCAGTCTGCAATTCCCATCTCCAGTGTCATGTAAAAAATGCTATATCAACACTTCTCAGATACACAGTGATAAAAGATAAACATCTAGCAGTGAAATCAGGTTAGAAGGAAAGGCTTCAGTGCCAAAGGGAAAGAAGTATATAAAGATATTCTTGATCTTTCCCTAATGTAATTCTCATAGTATATGTCATGCCTTATGCCCTATGATTCCAAGTTTTTATTTATATGGAATTGACACAATTCTGTGATATTGAAAATCATTCTCTACTAGACAAAGAATTAAAGTTTTCAAAATAAGACATGCAAATTATAAACAAACATCCAAGAAAAGCCCCCCAAAACTAACAATCAGAGCAATAATACTTAAATTGAGGTGTTATCTCACATCCCTCATATTAGTAAAAATATTAAAACATGAGGTAGCTAGATGGTGCCATGGTTAGAGCACAAGCTCTGAAGTCAGAGGACCAAATTCAAATCTGGCTTCAGACACTTAATAGTTCCTAATTCATAACCCTAGGCAACTCACAATCCCAGTTCCTCAGCAAAAATAAATAAATATGTAAAGATTGTGAGAAAATAGATATGCTAATTAATTTCTGGTAAGACTGATGAGCCATTCTAGAATTATAAAAATAGAATGTTGAAGTAAAAGAGAGTGCAGTACTTGAGGTCCTAGAGGAAAAATTGAGAAGAAAAATGAAAGTGATGCAAGAAAATAATGAAATAATAGTTAATAGCTTGGTAAAGGGGACACAAAAAATACTGAAGAAAAGAATCTTAAAAACACAGTTGACCATATAGTAAAAGAGGCAGAAAATTCTATGAAAGAGGAGAATTCCTTAAAAATCAGAATTGGTAAATAGAAAAATATGTACAAAAATTTCATTAAAGAACTCCTTAAAAAGTAGAATTGGCCAAATGGAAAAGGAGATACAAATATTAACTAAAGAAAATAAGTCCTTAAAAATTAGAAGCAGACAAGGGGAAGCTAGTGATTCTATGAGACACCAAGAAACAATAAAAAAAGATACAAAGGGTGAAAAAAATTTGCTAGAAAAACATCTGATCTGGAAATAGATCAAGTGTAAATAATTTAATAGTAATTAGATTATCTGAAAAGCATGATTTTAAAAAATCCTAAGAATCATATTTTAAAAAAATTGTCAAGGAAAACTGCTCTGATAACCTAAAACCAGAAAGTAAAATAGAAAATAGAAATCAATTACCTCCAGAAAGAGATTTTAAAATGAAAACTCTGAGGAATAATATAGCTGAATTTCAGGGCTCTCAGATCAAAGAGAGAATATTTCAAACAGCTAAAAATTTAAAAACAATTCAAATATCACAGAGCCACAGTCAGGATAACACCAGATTTAGCAGTTTCCACATTACAGGATCAGAGGGCATGAATATGGTATTCCTAAGAGCAAAGGAATTATGATTATAACCAAGAATCAACTATCCAGTAAAAATTGAGTATAGTTCTTCAGGGGAAAATAGATATTTAATGAAATTGAGAACTTTTAAGTAATTTTGGTGAAAAGACCAGAGAAGTTGACAATGAAATACAAGACTTAATAGAAGCATAAAAGGTAAACAGGAAAGAAAAATAATAAGAGATTCAATGAGGTTAAATTTTATTTTCCTACCTAGGAAGATGATAACTGCAACACCTAAGAACTTTATCATAATTATACAATCAGGAGGAGTATTCATAAATAAAGGGAATCAGTATGAATTGACTACGATAGGATTACATTCAAAAAGTAAAATTAAGGGATGACAAAGAGGAATGTGCTAGGGGAAGGGTGAAAGAAAGGAAAGATAGAATGGGCTAGATTATATCACATAAAAGAAATATAAAAGAACTTTTACAGTGGTGGGGATGATAGGGATAGGCAAAAATTAAGTCTTACTCTTACTGGAATTGGCTCAAAGAGGGAGTAATATTCTAACTGAAGAAGAGATTTTGAATTCCGTTGCGCTACTTTTGTGTGGCAAAGCACCTAGTGTTGATGCTGTTCCAGCTGAGATTTACAAGGTGGAGGAATCTATTGCTCAAACAAAAGCTGACTGAAATTTTCCAAATTATATGGAAAGAAGAAGTTATGCCCCAGGAGTTCAAGCTAGAAAAGAATAGCAATAAAATTCATCTGGAAGAACAAAATGTCAAGAATATCAAGTGAATGAATGAAAAACAAATTGCAAAGAAAGATAGCTTACTTTTACCAAATCTAAAGCAACAGTATAAAGTGGTAGTCATCAAAACTATTTGTTACTGGCAAAGAAATAGAGTGGGGATCAATAGTTATATACACAAGACATAGTTGCAAATGACTATAGTAAATCTACTGTTTAATAAATCCAAAGACATCAGCTTCTGTGCTAAAAATTTCTATTTGATAAAAGCTTCCAGGAAAACTAGAAAAGTATAGCAGAAACTAGGCATTGATTTACATTCACACTGTATATCATGATAATGTCAAAATGGGTACATGAGTTAGACTGCTATATAGGGTGATATCCTAAGCAAATTAGGAGAACTAGGAACAGTTTATTTTTCAGATCTATGTAGGAGGGAAGAATTTATGACCAAATAAGAAGACAAACTAAGTATTATGAAATGCAAAAAGAGTTTTGATTACATTAAATTAAAAAGCTTTTGACCAAACAGAAATAATGCAACCAAGATTAGAAGGAAAGAAGAAATCTGGGAAACAATTTTTTGTAGTCAGTGCTTTTGACATAGCCTCTTTTAAAATGTATAGAGAACTGAGTAAAATTTATAAGACAAGTCACTCCTCAGTTGATAAATAGTCAAAATATATGAACAGGCAGTTTTCAGATGAAGAAATTAAAGATATTTATAGTCATATAAAAATGCTCTAAATCTCTATTGATTGGAAAAATACAAATTGTGTTTGCATTTGTGTGTGTTACCTCACACCTACAGGATTAGTTAATAGGATAGAAAAGAAAAATGACATGCTGGAGAAAACATGGGAAAATTGGAACACTGTTGTTGGATGGAGTTGGGAATTGATCCAACCATTCTAAAGAATAATTTAGAACTGTGCCCAAAGGGCAATCAAACTCTGCATTGCATTTGATCCAGCTTTACCACTTCAAGATTTATATCTTAAAGAGATTTAAAAAAAGGAAAAATAGCTAAATCTATAGAAATATTTATAGGAACTCTTATTTTGTGGTGCAAAAAATTAGAAATTGAGGGAATGCTTATCTGCTGTGTAATGGCTAAACAAATTATGGTACATGACTGTGATGGAAAACTACAGTGCTATGAGAAATGATGAGCAGGATGCTTTCTGAAAAACCCTGGAAATACATGAACTGATACTGAATTAATTGAGCAGAACCAAGATTGTACACAGTTACAGCAATTTTGTACTATGATCAACTGCAAATGACTTAGCTATTCTCAACAACACATTGAGCTAAGATAACTTTAAAGAACTTATTGCTGTCTGCTTCCAGAGAAAGAATCGTAGAGTCTGAATAAAGATTGAAGCATATTTAAAAAATAAAAAACTTTGTTTTTGTTCTGTATTTTCTTTCATAGCATGAATAATGTGAAAATGTTTTGCATGATTTCACATGTATAACCTCTATCAAATTGCTTGCCTTGTCAATGAAAGGAAAGAGAATGAATAGAGGAAGATGGTTTGGAACTCAAGTTTTTTTTTAAAAAAAATAATGAATGTTAAAACATTATTTTTGCATGTATTGAAAAAATAAAATATTTAAAAAGGATGGTTATTCATTATTTTTACCCTTTGATGTAGAAATCACAATGGAGAGATTATAAGCTAAAGAAAAGAGTCAAGTATAAAATAGACATATCAACATCATTTTTCATAACAAAAAGCTTTAATCAAATTATATACTCAGCAACTAAGGAATAAATGAATGAACTGTGATACATGAATGTATTACAATATTACTGGGCCATGGGGGAAAAACATGAAAATCTCAGAGATACAAGAAAAGACAATGAGATGATGCAAAATAAAAAAAAAAGCTTAAAAACAATATATATATCATGTCTTCAGCAATAAAAACTGCAACATTAAAAGGACACAAAATTTCTGAAGGAAAATGATAGTACCAAACTATTATAATATCTATACTTTTTTTGTTAACAATGAAGTATAATAGTAGCAAGGTCCATATGCAGTCCATCAGTAGGTAGTTTTATTTAACTGTTTTCTGAGTGTTTTGGGCTAGTCCCCTGATACTTAGGTCTGACATTGGAATGAAAGTAAACAATCTTACTTCATTCAATAGCTAACAGAAAGTTTACCTAACCAGAGCAGAATATAAAGATATAATTGATGGGGCAGAGATCCATGCTCTAGACAAACAAAGATGGAGAAAAGTAGTGCTAGAAGCAGCAGAAGAAAAAGTCAGTGAGCTCTGGACTCAAAAGTGTGTTAAGTGGGCAATTCAGTTACTCTATTACATGAGTTAATATTTGTAAAGCAGTTAGCACAGTGTCTGGTAACACAGTTGAGGCTCAGTAAATGGTTATTCTTTTCCCCTTTTCCCCAACCCACTTTACTTTTGTGGGAGTTATATGGGAGCAGGCTCTGTGAGGAGAGAATGAACATTGAGATCCTGCATCAGGGGGATTGTCAGTTACTTTGGCCACATGTGGTCCCTACCTGAATGCAGCATTATTGTTCAGTCTTTTCAGTCATGTCTGACTCTTACACAATTTGGGGTTTTCTTGACAAAGATGCTGGAGTGGTTTGCCATTCCTTTTCCAGCTTTTTTTACAGATGAGGAAACTGAGACAAACAAGTTTAAATGTCTTGCCCAAGATCACATAGCCAGTAAGGGTCTAAGGCTGGTCTTCCTATTCACTGTCCCACCTCGCAGCCCCTATACATCATTATCATTGTGCTAAAAGTTTGTGCCCATTATTTTTTGGCCACTGTGAGTTATAAGGTTCAGAGAATTATGGGTCTACAACTACAATGCTCTTCAGGGGCCATCCTCTCCAAACCCATCGTTTTATAAATGAGGAAGCTCAGGAAAAGAGAGGCTAAGTGGTTTGACGAAAAACACACAGGTCTGAGATTGAATTTGAAGCTATTTTTTGACTCCAAAGCTGCAAAAGGTACCCCATCTTTTATTTTATTTTGTTGGCTTATTTGTTTATTTTAACACACATTGCTTTAATGAATCATGTTAGGAGAGAAAAATCAGAGCAAATATCTCATCTTTTAGGTTTGGTTTTAGTTGCTTAATACTCATGGCATATTTTGAGAATACCAATTTCTACTTTCTCCTTTTCTCCTGTCTGTGGTAGAACAGAAACAGTTCCTGTTTTTTTTTTTTATTGGAGACTTGATGTGCTTGTTAAGAGTCATTGGTCATCAGTCAGTTAATAAACATTTATTAAGCATTTATTGTATGCCAGGCACTGTGTTAAGCACTGGGGTTACAAACTCTTTTCTCAAATAGCTCATCCTACTATAGGTTCAAGACTCCATTCCTTAACTTACAAAGTAAAAACAAAATGTTGGGGCAGCTAAGTGGTGCAGTGGATAGAGCCCCAGCCCCTGAAGTCAGGAAGACCTGAGTTCAAATTTGGTCTCAGACACTTAACGTTCCCTAGCTGTGTGACCCTGGGCAAGTCACTTAAACTCAATTGCCTCAGCAAAAAGCAAAACAAAAACAAAATATTAGCAGTATCATTTAGACAGCAATGTATCTTTGCTTACTGAGCACTGGGTCTGGAGTCAGGAGAATTTTACTTCAAATCTGGCTTTAGACACATTATTAGTATGACTCTGGGTAAGTCAACACTCTGGGTAAGTGGTCAAGTTTCTTATTACAGCACCTACTTCCCAGGGTTGTTGTGAAGTTCAAATGAGATAACATTTGTAAAGCACCTAGTGTAGCACCTGGAATGCCATCCATTCTATATAAATGCTAATTCTTTACTCTTCCCTGAAAGTTTTCTTATGCTTATTATACCAGTGAGCTCATGGACTAGCAGCACAGAGAAGAGCATTTAAAAAAAATGTGTATTAAAATGCTCTGCTTTCATTAAAAGAAACTTTTCCTGGGGAATATAATCATGTTATATTAATGAAAAAGCATTAGTTATTACATTTTGAAATTGAGAGAATTGGAGATGTTTGTAGAAAGGTATTTATCTGCAGTCTTATTTGCCTCTTGATTAAGTTCTATTTGGAGATGAACAGCAGGCATTCCCATGGTCTCATAGTTGTCCATTCCTGGACTGAGGAAGTTCTGAGAAGCAGTAATTCTTTTTGCTTTTAGCCCAGCCCAGGTTAGGTAAGATGACAGGAAGGAAGATTTTCTGGGCTTTGGACAGGCTTTGGAAAAGAGGAAAGAGGGAAAAGAACTGTTTGTTTTGATTGAGGAATAGGAGGGATCCCTTAAGCTGTGGTGGGGAAAGGTGTGTTTAGGTCCTGCATCCCTCTAAAGGTGGCTCCAGGACAGATATAGTTAGACTATCTCATGGACTGTGGATAGAGAAAATAATGACCTTCGAAATGGTCTCTTAATCAAAGGAGTGAAGGATATTAGAGAGTGCATAATTCCTCTTGAAAGAATATACCACCAGGACTAGATATAACACTCTATTAGTTATTCTAGTAAGAACATCTTCCTTTCCATCAGCGATTTTTCCTTTCCCCCTGCCCGTCCTCATTTCATTTCATTTCCTTTATTGAAAGGTTGGGTGTGAAGTTGGTGATATTTCTCAGCCATTGAGAGGATCTGGATAGAGTTTGTTTTTACCATCTTCAATCTTATAAGAAGTACCACTAGTCATGGCCAATACAATTATAACTATGATACTTTTGCTATTTTGCTCTCTTTGTTTTTGCTTATTTTATGGTAATTACCAGAACAGAAGCAAAATATGTTCTTTGCTCTATTGTTCTAGGACATAATCTAGTCTTTAGAGCATGTTTGTGGGGTAAAAGCTTCTCTCTGAAAAGCAGAAAGAATGATACTTTCTGAAATAGGGCTTAATAGAATCATCAATGTATCATATATTAGTATTATGCCAATTTTTAATTTGTTTTAAAAGATGCAAACTGGATGCTTTGTTTAAAGGCTATTGAAAAATATTTTACATCCTGAAATATTGTAGCTGTTTAAGAATTTGAAAACATACTTTAAAAAATCACTTACCTTAGCAGGACTATGTAGCACATTTCAAAAATCCTAATTAAACTGGATGTAGATGATGATAGCATCTGTTTTGTGATTTAAAAAAATAACTACTGATACTGCTGACCAGAGCAACAAACAGAAAGAAAAAAACAAAAAACAGTTTGTATAATGGGGGAAAGAAAAGTTTCACCAGGATGAAATAGGTATAGTAGAGAGAGGCAGTTAGACGATAAGTTCTAATTTCTACTTTTTAATTTACTTGATGTGGGTTAAGTCACTTCCTCATTCAGACTCTCAGTTATTTTACCTGTCAAATGAATGAAGTATGAAAGAGAAAAGCTAAGGTCCCTTCCAGCTCTAATGTTCTACGACCTTAATTAGAAACCTTATCAACCTCCCTATGAATACTTTGGGGAGAAATTTTATTATGAATTATTTTGATGAGTGGGCAGAGAGTAGAATATAGCAATTTGAATATATACATATATTCATATATACATACATATATACATATACATTCGGAAATAAGTACTATACAAACTGCACATTTACTTCTCTTCATATTAAGTAGATTCTGGAATAAATATAGACTGAAACTCTGGCTCTTCTTTGATATAACTTTTAAAAGACTTTGGTAATATCTAATATAGAAAACAAAAACAAAAACAAAACAAAAATCCAGACCTACAGATGAATAATTGGGAATGTCAGATATACATAGGCCAGAGCAAGACAGCCACCTTGTGGCAAGATGGTTAAAAGACAATTTTAACAGAAATTTCAATTTTACAGTTGGGGAAAAAAATTACAATGAGAATTGAAAGGCATGTTAGCATCTAGTCAGAAAATATGGACCAAGTTAAAACAAACAGAGATGATTTCAATAAAAGACTATAGGAACTGAGAGATAAAAAAAATCAACATTACATTTTAAAGCAAAATGTTCATTTTTATAATCAGTAACAGCACCTACAGATTGTCCACTAAATGCTAATAGTGTTAAAAAAGTGGAAATAAAACAAAAGCTGCTACTTTAAACAACCCTAAGTAAATTGAGCATAAACCACATAATGAGGCTTCAAATATAATTGTGAAAACAACCACTAAACTCATTTGTAAGTGAAGTAAGCAGCACATGTCCACCCTTATATATAACTATAATTGGATGAGTGAAAAAAAAAAGATTTATTAATCATTTGCTCTTAACTGAGCATGATTATGATATTTGCTTCTCATTTTAACATCTTTGTATGATTTAAGAAACATTTTATTCAGTGTTCTTGTTACCACAAGCTGTTCTTCATTATGTATTTATTTTTATGTTTAAACTGGACAGAAACTTGCATAATTGCAAGAACAGGCAAAAGTTTTCAGATTAGGGGAAGAAATGAAAAGGTTGAAACCATAAGAAAATACCATAATTAACCCTATGACTCAATAACCACAAATCTTGGAAATTTAAATGAGTGGTAATAATAGAATACTTACTGGATTGGAAGATAAGAAAACTGATTTTATTCTTATCTCTGCAACTGGTGACTGATTCACTTTGGGCAAGTCTTTTTAGTTCCTTCAGTTTTAGTTTCTTCATCTGCAAAATGGGAGTCTTTGGCTTAAACAATATTTCAAAGCTAAATTTTTATGAACATATCTAATTCATCATTTTAAAGAGCATAATTCATTTATCTATATTATATTGTGTAAGGCTAGCATCTCCTTATGAGATACACAAATTTTCTTGTTTGATTCATGATTTATTTAAAGTTATATAACTTAATCTGTAGTATTTGCATTATGAACATTACTATGGAGACAAGATAGCAGATTTTATCCTGTAGTTCATTGGTGATGATGAGTTTTTGAACCTGCATAGGACTGTGCTTTTAGAGAATTGTGGGATCCAGGAGCCAGGAAAGAGTTTTCTTTCCTTCATGGCACCCAGTAAATACTGAAAATTTTGCAATAAACCTAATTTTTAGGTGTCTGCTCCTTTGTTATTTCCTTCAGAAACTTTAAGGAAGCGTTCCTGTTGTTGAAATGATGAGATAACCTGAGAGGAATAGTAATACTATAAAATCATCTTTACATAATCAGGAGAGGAATGTATAAGAGAGAGGAGAGAAAGAGAGAGTGAGGGGGGAGAGGTGAGACAGAGAGAGACACAACAGAGACAGAGAGAGAGACACACAGAGAGACAGAGACAGAGAGTAACAGAAAGAAATAGAGATAGGAACAGAAAAAAAGAGAAGCAGAGACAGAGAGAGAGAGAGAGACGGAGACACATACAGAAAAAGAGAGATAGACACAGAGACAGAGACAGGCAGAAATAGAAAGTCAGAGAGAGACAGAATAAGAGACACAGAGAGACAGGCAGACACAGAGACAGACACACAAACATACACAGCAAGACAGAGATAGACAAAGATAAAGAGAAAGAGACAGCTGGAGACAGAGAAAGACACACAGAGAAGTGAGAGAAACAGAAACACAGAGATAGAGATAAAGACAGAGATAGAGACAGACAGAAAAAGAGAAAGATAGACAGAGACATAGAGACAAAGACAGTGAGATAAGAAACAGGGACAAAGACAGAGACATAAAGAAGCAGGGAACAGAGAACATAAATGGAAATTCACCCCCTAATCCTTATGAAATAAGAGTTCTTAACAGTTTTGTGTTCTATGAATTCCCTTATCAACCTTTGTAGTTTCGTAATTTCAGCCATATCCAATTCTTTGTGACTCAATTTGGAGTTTTCTTGGCAAAGATACTGGAGTGTTTTACCATTTCCCTTTCCAGATCATTTTACAGATAAGGAAATTGAGGCAAACAGAATTCAATATGGTTAATAAGTGACTAAGGCCAAATTTGAATTCATGAAGATGAGTATTCCTATCTTCAAACCTGGCACTCTGTCACCTAGCTCCCCACCTTCACCCCCACCTTGTCAACCTAGTGAAGTCTATGGACTTCTAAGAGCAAAATTTTCTAGAAAAAATTCATAATTGAAGGAAAGGCTACATTTCAGTTAAAGAGTAATAGGGGAGGGGGCAGCTAGGTGGTGCAGTGGATAGAGCATTAGCCTTGAAGTCAGGAAGACCTGAGTTCAAAACTCCCTTGCTGTGTGACCCTGGGCAAGTCACTTAACCCCAATTGCCTCAGAGGGATAAAGAGTAATAGGGGAAAAAAAAGCTGTATTTTTTCTATTTATGTTCATGAGTCCCCTACACCTATATCTAGTACCATAGTTATGGATCAGCCTCCAGAATGATAATCTGTGCTACACATGGAATCTATCTCCATTCAACTTAAAGTTGGTGAGATAGCAACCTCACTGGCATACCAGAGGAATACCTTCCTGATTGCCTTATGCATTTATTCTAGGTAAGCAACTACATTCTTTGTTGCATTCAAAAAACATGAATTCATGGAAGTTAGTTAATTCGGATTTTTTGCTTTTTAAAGCATGAAGGTAGTTTTGCAATTGTATCAGCTGCCTGGATGTTCAAAGAAAGATAAAAAGCTGATCCTTTATTCTTATTATTTTTGAAAGAATATCTTCTTTCATAGGATCCATATATGGAATCATGCATGCTGTTTTAGTGGTAAAAACCTATGCTCTGTTATTATAATAAGAGATGTTATTTATTCCTTTTTACTTACATTAAACAGCTTAATTAAGATATCTAAAGGCATAAATGTATTTCTTGACAATCTCTTACTGTCTATCTAGACCTCTTCAAATAATAATCTATACATTTCTAATACTTAAAATAATGGACAGCATCTAGACTTCATTAATCTATTTCAGACCTGTGTTCTAAGCTCTTTGGGAGCTTTGTACCCTATCCATATAAGATATTATGGTTTGTTGTTAATGGTGTTCTCTGGCATGGTTTTATCTTTGACTTCAAAGTGATTGTCTGGAGAATTTTTTGGCATCTCTTGAAATAAATGATTGGAAAAAAACAAAAATGGAATTGGGAAATATTTTGTATGTGGTTTTTCATATTTGCTTAACATTAGAACTATAAAAACCTCTCTGTATTCTTTTACAAACTAAATTCACTGAAGGAAAGTGACTTCAACTACATCCCAGAGGGTAGAGTAGGCAGAAATCATGTCATTAAATAAGTAGTGCTGCTCGATGTGCTAAACTCTTCTTCAAACTAACTACCTACAACCAAAGCTACTTCATCCTCAAGAGCCCAGGTCTAATTAGGGATATGCAGGAAAGTTAACATCTGCTTATTTTTTACTTAGCTTGTAAACATAACAGGGGCCTCTGGGCTTAAAAAAAAAAGAAAAGGAAAAACACTGATGTGTTTTATTTTTATATCCTAGTTATTTTCCAACCACTGCCAACTCAATCCCTTCCTTGTGACAAAATATGACAATTAAGTTAAAGTATCTTATGTAGAAACTTTATATAGTAATGTATTTAGTATGCTGTCCAAGTAGTCCCTCGCCTCTGCCGTGATATTGAAGCTAAGTTTTATGACACTTTTCCAGGATAATTTCACTATTCTCTTGCCTTGATTAGGGTTTAATTAGAGTTCAATTTGAAGCACTGAATTTTAGGATGGCATTGATAAACCATAAATTATCTAGAGGTGATGGATAAGGAATAGGAGTGTTTATCTCAGAAATGAGAAGATTTTAAGGAGATTTGATAGTTTCACGGTACATAAGCATCTATAGACTCCCAGTAAATTCTCTTTCCTTCCCTCAATGAGTTCAGGGCCAGGCTCAGTTTTTCACTTCTATCTTTCTTGTGTCCTAATATTAGAAGACTTCATCATTTATATTAATACCTTTTCAGATAACTTAATTGTCTAGTACCTTAATCTACTCAGTTTCCATAAATTAGTCTATCACTATACCTAAGCTACACAGGAAATGGCCACACTTTGCACCATAACTCACAGGAGTTCCACTTCCATATTAATGAATTTACAAATTTCTTTATCTGAGCATAATCTCTCATTATTCCTTCTTCCCCTATGTCTTAAGTCTCTTAACCTTGTTCTTCATCCAAACCATCACTTCCATTACTTTGAATCTTAATTCTTTCCCAGAAACTCTTCCCCTTCCATATCTGGACCAAAACACAATCCTCCACTCTCAATTTCTTTTCTCCATTTCCCCTTCACCAATTACATCTTGTCAAGTTTCAAATATATGTTACTTTCATCATCCACATCCTTTATGGTCTGCTAAATTAAACTGAAGAAAATCACAAAATCTTAATGAATCATTACAAATTAGTTACCTTATACCAACTAGACCCTTAGTAAGCAGAGTAGATATTCTATTTTTCTCTAATTATTATTCTACCCTCTACAGTTGCTGTTCCCAACTTGTTTTTCTCTCTTAAAGTCCTTGAAGGTTGCTATTATCTCAGCTGAAGAACCTTATCTCAATTTTACAAAAATAAATAAATAAAAAGAAAAGAAAAAAAAGAAAAAGAAAAAGTTTACTAAAAGTTCTTTCTTAATTCTTTTTTTGTCATTCAAGCATTTTCTTTCACTTCAGCCAAGGGTGAAGATGTGACCCTTTTCTTTGTCAAGGAAAGTACCTCTACATGTATCCTTAATTTCATTCTCTCCTGACTGCTCCAACAAATTTCAATTTCTCTGTCTTTTCCTATTTACAAGCTTCTCTAGTGGCTATAAGCATGATATTCCTATTCCCCCCTTCTCTCTCTCTCTCTATTTCTCTCTCTCTCTCTCTATTTCTCTCTCTCTCTCTATTTCTCTCTCTCTCTCTATTTCTCTCTCTCTCT
>JAJPUD010004100.1:18330-52034 GCA_023553655.1 Myrmecobius fasciatus
TCTCTCTCTCTCTCTCTCTCTCTCTCTCTCTCTCTCTCTCTCTCTCTCTCTTTCTGTCTCTCAGCAAGTTGCCCAAAGTCACATAGGTAAAAAAGTTTCTGAGTCTGTCTTTGAACTCACATCTTCCTGACTCCAAAGCAGGTACTCCATCCACTATACCACTTAGCTGCTCCCTTCCTATTTCATTTAAAATAATAACAACAACAAATTTCACTTAATCATTCATCATCTGCTAGCTATCATCCCATCATCTTAAATATCATCTTAAAAAAAAACTGAAAAAATATTAAATATAATGGCTTTTCCTCAACCCTCACCAATCTTTACTTCTCTGCAGCCTTTGTTGTTGATTTTCTCCTTTTTTTTGAATATTCTCTTCCTTCTGTTTTCATCACACTATTATCACTTCATTCTCCTCTCTAACCATTCCTTCTTAGTTTCCTTTGCTAGTTCTTTTTCATGTAAGGACCACTAACTATAAATGTCTTCTAAAGCTCTGTCTGGGTCCCTTTATCTTTTTTTGTTTTATACTATCTTATTTGATGATCTCCTTAGCACCAGTTTCTTGCCCTCCTTGGACTTTTCCTTTGACAAGAACTGGTGAGCTCTCTGGATGACTGAGATTGGGATTGGAAGATTTTAAGCAGTTAGAGTCCCTATAAGACTCCCCTTTCTCTTTGATGTTAAGAAACTAAGTGGCTAAAGTCCATAAGGATTTCCCATTTTCTTTTGATAAGATTGGATGAGCCTTCCATCAAAGTGGACTAGATACTGTGAACTATGGGAAAGGAATTCAATGTAGCTGGCTCTAAAAACCTATCTAGTGTCCCAGGAAGATAAGCCTTTTAGGAAGAATTGGGATGAAGTGCCAAAATGTATAGAGATTAAATACTTTTCTTTTGTTTGGGCAAGCACCTTACTCATTGGTTGGAACTGTCCATTTCCTGAGGGCTGGCTGTAAATTCAAAGGAGCCTTCAATACCCAGCCAGCCCACTCCTAAAGGCTTTGGCTCCACAACTCCCTTTCTTGCTTCCACCCCAAGATTGGGCCAAGAACCAGAGCTTGATTGGTTTAGAAAAGCAGTTTATTGTTATGTGTGTTTTGTCTTCTGTGTTTCTCTCAGTCAGCCAAATTACCAAGGAAAATATCTATTTGGGATATAAAAAGACTTGTTTTGTACATAATTGGACTTATGCAAATCTCTTTTAGCTAGAAAGAGGAAGGACTAGTTCTGAGATAGGGAAAGTTTTTAACTGCCACATCAAAAAAAAAAAATGAAAAAAAAAAACTGACATATTTCTGTGGACCTAGAACTGGCCAATTTGGGTCTGTAGAAATAGTTAAAATTATAGAACTGCTAAAACATTTTTAGCAGATTCTGGGTTTTTGAGATTAATCATTAAATTGCTTGGTTGTATTTCTATCAGCTAACTTGAGTTAGTCTATTATATTTTTAAGTAATTATATGATTATAAGCCTTCTGAAGGCCTGAACCTGAGGCTTACAGAAAAACAACTACAAAACCTCAAATCATTGGCCTCTCTGGGATTTTTCATGCTTCTCTACTTTGGAGAAGCTTGTGGAATCTGTCCTGGCTAGGCTGGTGCTCTTGACTGGCCTGGATTCTTCTGGAGTTTATGGTGATGCCCCAACATCCTTGACATTGCTCCTTGGCTTTCAGGCATGGAGGATGGGCTAGTTACTGGGATATAGACCTGTAGTGGGACACCAGGATCCAAATTTCTCCAATCTTTTTCCCCTGTGTCCTAAAGTCTGCCAGTTTCTCAAAGCCCTTCTTGCATGTTACCTCCCATGTAGATGGACTTGAAAGGAAAGTTTTTTGCCACCTTAAATTTTGGGATTGTGTGTGTTTAAATTGGAATTCTGATTCCGAAATTGTATAATTGCTATTAACAAGTGCCTACTAAAATTGCCAACTTGTTTATTCTGGTATAATGTTTTAGAAAATCTGTATTTGATTTGATTTTAAGTTAAAAGAAAATTGTATGAGTGGTGCTTTAACATTTTATTAGCCCTGCTATTATATATGTGATATATATTTTGTGAAATTTGGTCCAAAATTATTTAGATATTTGGCATATAGGGGTATGTGTAATTGCAAAACAAATTGCATCAGAAATATGTTTGATATGTCTAAAAATAAATAAGAAGGTATTGAGGAGGTGTCCCTCTGGAGGGAAGGAACCTGGATCCAGAATATTCAAATTAGGTTTTACTGAAATGACACCAGTGGGGAAACTGAGATATTAACTGATTAAAGGGGACTATTTGATAGAGTGGGTAGAGGCTTTCCCTTGAGCTCTTCTGCCTTAAGAGAAGTTAGTGGAATAACATTGGAACAAATTGTACCTAATTATAGATTGATTAAGACCAATGATTCTGATAATGAAACATACTTTACTTCTAAGATTTTATAAGAAATAATAGGAAAGGATTGCAAATTTGAGTGGCAATTCTATATACCTGGGCACCTGCCCTCATCGAGGAAAGTGAAAAGAATGAATTAAATTTTTAAAAAATGATTAAATTGATATTAAAGACTAAATTGCCTTAGATCAAATGTTTGCCTATTGCTTTGTTAAAGAATTAGAACTGGCCCCAGAAGTGGGGATTTCCCCATATGAGATTAGTTTATTTTATTTAGGAGGAAAAAAGGAAAAAAAAAAACTTCTATTGAAACAAAAGATAAGTTTTTAAGGAAGCATGTGCTAGCAGCCCTCATCCCTTTTAGCCCGTAGGAAGCATGGACAACACCTTTGGAGTTTGCAGTCCCAGGAGAGTGGAGTAATTCTAGGAGAGTTACTAAGTCTTGGAAGAAGTTGAGAGGGAAGGACTTTACTTCACAGCAGACACTACAGATGACTGAAATTGTAGTCTGGGGGCTGAGATCAGGATTTTAAGAACTTGTGAAAGAACTTCAAGAATGGACTGTTAAGAACCTCTAAAAGTGACTTTGCACCAGTGCAATTTAGAATGTTTTGGTGGTAGGGGAGATTAATTATGTTTAGAAGAATTTTAACAATATTGGTTTTATACCTGTTTTTTATATTTTCAGAAAAGCTTATAGAGATTCCTCAATTTGAGGAAGTTGAATTAACATTTTTTTTTTTTTTTTTTTTGCTTTTTGCTGAGGCAATTGGGGTTAAGTGACTTGCCCAGGGTCACACAGCTAGGGAATGTTAAGTGTCTGAGACCAGATTTGAACTCAGGTCCTCCTGACTTCAGGGCTGGTGCTCTAACCACTGCGCCACCTAGCTGCCCTGAATTAACATTTTTTAAGATGAAGAAATTATTAATGTTAATTCTGATAGGGTTCTTTAATGTGAAATAAGGACAGTATAGCCAATATTCTATGTGAGTTTTAATTGGTTGTATTGAGTCATTTTAAAGCTGTTCCCATTGTTTAGAGAGATTCTGAGAGCAGTGGTCTATGTCTTTGTCCTTTAAACATGGTTAATACCTGAACATGTTTTGCTATAGATTGGTTTTTGAGCATATTAAAGTAAAATGATTTATGTAATGTTGAATTTAAAATCATCTAATTAGATATGAAGATAAACTGTGAACTTTCTAGGATGAATCTCTTACTGCTATCAATGCAAGATTATAGTCAATACTTATTTAGATTATATAATCCTTGAGAGTTAAATTCAACTAAAGCTTTAATTAATGATACTTGATATTTGAGATAAAATCTTGGGATTGTATCTGATATTATTTGGAGTTTTGAACTTAAGTGTGATTGTCTGATGAATCATCAAGCCCTGTAATCCACAATCTGAAAGGAATATGCCACAAGCTACTCAGAGGAATATGATCTTGAACTACTACAGGTGGACATTAATATCTGGGCAAGAATTGGGAGGACAACCTTGGCCTCTGCTTAAGATGGGATCCTTCTGACTCAGTTTCCTTTGAATAAGAACTCACCTGATTATTCCTATGCAGTTGTTATTGCATAAAATTACTTAAAGTCAAACTTAGCTAAGGATGCTTTATTCTATCCTATACGTGCCCTCAGGTTGAGGCTTGAAGTTTTCTTTTTTTATTATAATCATGTCCCTGTTTTTTCCTCTTATAGCAAATTTCTATCATCAGGTTAAGTGTTCAGTACAAGCTATGAGCACAATTCAAGTATGTCAAATCTTGCTGTTTTTTATCTGAAAATATGTGGTCATTATATCTTAAATAAGTATGTAAGTAAGTGAGTATTTGGCCTAGTCATCTCTCTGTTGCTAGATGCATGAGTCTGTCTGTTTCTTTTGGCATTTATGTTGTTGCTGACTTTCCTGATAGGCATCTTTATTTGTGAAGAGTTACCTATTCTAATTACAGGGGAAACAAAATGATGGGGTGATAGATGGCCCCAGATGGAATTGGGGGTACAGAACCCCAAATTGTATGCTGAATAGGCTCTTAGATTCCATGGTCAAAATAATTGTTAAGCAGATGACAAAGGCACTGGATTTATTAGCAGACCAGGCCATTCAGACTAGATAAGCAATACTACAGCATAGATTGGTATTAGACTATTTGTTGGCCAAAGAAGATAGAGTTTGTGGGAAATTAAATTTTTCCTGTGTGAAAATTGATGGTAATGGACATTGCCAAAGATATGAGAAAACTGGCCCGTGTACTATTTTAAACCTGGTTCTCATCATTTAGTACCTCTGGGTGGTCTTGATCTGGAGGCAGTTGGTAGAAACAGGCGGAGTCATATTACTCCCTGTCTGTATCCCTGGGGTGATACAGCTTATCACAAGGATAGTACAGACATCACTAGTCAGGATGGTAAAGACTGGACAACCTGGAGGGGGAGGTCCACTTAAATTTGAAATATTAAAAGGACAATTTTAATTGTTCCAATAGAGAAAAAGGACAAACCAGGTCCTGAGTTTTTGGAGACTGACAGCAAGATGGTTGAGAAAATGTATCAGAAATGATGAAAGGTCTTCAAAGGATAATAAATAAAGAAGAGGGATTAAATAGCATAAACTGAGTGAAGATCTCTCATAAGGATGTGGTTTCAAGCTATGCCCTTATTGTGACTTGAGATTTTGCAATAGAAAGTTAAGCTAGGGCTAAAATTGTAGGTATTTGATTATCTTAGATAAACAAACATTTCCCTTCTCTCTTCCCCTACCCTTTTCATCACCATTTAATTACCTAATATGGTCAAATGTGTTCTGGGTTCCATATTTAGTCTGTGGATAAATTAGAACTCATCAGCCAATGGGAGAAAAGGTCAGAGGGCAGGTGGGGACTTCTGTGTTAGGGTTTATATAATCTTGTGTTTTGAAGCTTGTGCTCTGCATTTCTCTATTGATACCTTGTCTGCTAGGAGTTGCCCCTTCTGACAATACCGTAATAAATTCTTTTTTGCTTTTTACTTTGAGAGTCTCTGATTTTAATTTGAGTAAGGGTCAGGGTTCCACATACCCTTCTCAGTCACAACCCTAGTTTGGGCCCTATATGTTTCTTTCCCAGTTCTAGCCTTCTTTACTAGAAAATTTTAATAGTTTTCTAATTGGTCTCCCTGTTTCAGGTTTCTCCCTACTCCAATACATTCACTACTCAGCTGACAGTATAGGTCTGACCAGTTTCCTTCCTTAATCAACTTTCAGGGTTAGGTATATAGTCTTTTATTTACATAATTTGACCCATTTGTATTTTTAAGCCCTCTTACTCCCATCCAAGCATTCTAAGATGCAGCTATTTTACCAAAATATTTTCTCTCTCATCTTTATCCCTTATTTCTACCTTTTAGTTTCCCTAATATTTTTTGAGAGCAAGAGCATATCCTACCTCTTGAAGAAGCCCTTTCCTAGTGTATCAATTTTTATATACCCTGTATATAACTTCTATGTACCTGGTTATTTTTATGTTGCCTCTATTAAAATACATAACTCAAGGGCTATAACATCTCCCCTCACCTTTCTTTGTATTGTTCAATTTAGTGCAATAACTTGCAACTTCCATTTATCTTAGTATCCTCAACTGTAAAATGGATGTAATAATATCACTTACCTCCCAAAGCTGTTATGAGGATCAAATAAGATGGATAATATTTGTAAAACCACTTGACAGAGTGACTGGCACATAGCAGTCATTTAATAAATATTTGTTTCTTGCTTTCCTTCTTCCTTGCTTCTTTCTACATAGTATTGCTTAAGAAATGCTTATTGAGGCTTTGCAATTATTATACTCATTTATTTATTAAATGATGAAAGCAAAACTCAGATAATACAGGTGAACTGCCTTAGGTCACACAACTTGTAAGTTTTGAAGCTTGGACTACAAGCTACTTTCAACTCTGTCAGTGTCCTTTCCATTATATTGTGACTCTTTGTAAATTAAAGTAAGAAATAGAGTAGTACAGGATATCCAGATAAGAGGACACATCTGTAGGATGGGAATAATCTACATGGTTTATATAATGAAGTGATGTATGCAAAAACACTTTGAAAGGAAATTGCTAAACAAATATAAGCTCTTCTTATTTTCATTATAATATCCCCATGCTAAGCAGTTGTAACAATGCCTTTGAATATTCTGTGCTTAACATTACCTCAGCACAGTGTAAATTAGTATTTATTTCCCTTAGGGGAACAGCACAACTATTTCCTACATGAAATCATGTGCTCATTTTAAAGGTAGATTAAGACATAAAGCATTTCAACTCTAATGATTGGATTTTACTCCTTTATCAAGATATATAAATAAAGAATGAACTGAGTTTTTTGTTAATGCTAAGTGAATTACTTTTGTTAATACTAAGTGAATAATTTGTGATCATGCATGATTCTGGTAGTTAAGGAATTTCATTACAAGTAAAGTGAAAAAAAAAAGCAGAATACATAAGCATTTGCATGTCTAGGTACAGGTAAATAAATAGTAAACCTCATTGATAACAGAGTCTATTATAATTTGAATAAGATTACATTCTCCCTAGGAGAGATAATCGTAATGAAAGACAATTCAAAGTCAGTTTATTATTACTTCATCAAATACCTCAACCGCAAGCTGATAAAACTTCTTTATGTAGAACTCCCTACAGACTTTAAGGGCAATGATACTGCCAACCATATTATAGTTATCCCTAAAAAAAATTAATAAGACTACCAAATGAGTTTGTAATGTAGTAAAACAGAGGTTAGAGCTAGAATTAGAACTCCTACATGAACTTTTATAAAATCATGAAAAATGAATTCCTGGAAATGCCAAATAAATTATACTACTAATGGACAGATGCAATAGGATGTTGATAAGAGCTTTGTCAAAGGAATTAGAAATGTTTTTAACGAAGCTTTTTTGTAGCATTCATATCTAATTACAAATCTTTGTTTACAATTTAAATTTAACATTTGTTAAACAAACTCTGATATATGTTGATTTTACTAACTATAAGTGCTATAAAGAAACTTTGTTTAACACTATTTTAGCTGTGATCATGGGCAAATCATTTAATGGAGATATAATAATATATGTTATATCTCCTGCCTGAGTTTAAGAATCAAATTCCATAATACTTGTAAATCACCATATAAGCTTTAATGTCTCATATAAATGAAATTTTACTGACATTATTTTAAAGATTTAATATTTAATTAAAAGACGAATGAATTTTTCTGTAAGAATATCTCTGCTTCATCTCTTAAAAATACTAAGAAATCATCCAAATAAAGTAAAAGAATGGTAACCAAAGTGAAGAAAAAGGAAAGATCTCATCAAAAGTTGTTGTTTGTTGTTCACCATTTTTCCTGAAGAGTGTGAATGACATTAAAAAGGTGATGCCTTGATTCAGAGCTGAATTGGATTTAATAGTGACAAAGCTGCACAAAATAGTTGAACTTACTCTATCCTCTAAAATCATCAAAGTCCAATGGCAAGATGGTTGGTGATGGCCAGGGATACAGCTGATGCCTTAGCCTTTATAAATTAAAATATTTTCCAGGTCTCAATTGGTCTGAGGCAACCTCCCTCCTCTCATTCAAAGACTAAAGGCTAGATCACAATAGAGAAAAAAGATGTTCTAATTTACCATAATAAAATATCATTCTTTAGGGGGAAGATCCTCAGAGTTAGGGTGTGTTCTGTCTGTAGAAATATAATTTTTGGTTGTTTATATTTTGTAAGATATTTCGTAGCTTGGAGGCTAGATATTTTTCTAAAACCAGGGCCAATTTAATTTTTGTCTTAAGCAGTTTTTACTTATAATCTCTTGAAATGAAGCTCTAGGAAAAACAAAAAAAACAAAAAAAAACAAAAACAAAACAGGCTTTAAAAAAATGGTTTTAAAGGATTTTAGTAATTTTGTGGACCAACCTATTATATTTCAAATGGAGCTACTTGACTATGCCTTTATACCCAAATCACTCTGGTTTTCCTCCAGTTGTCAACAGTAGTTCCCAGATCAAGTCACTGTTCAGGTTTTGAAGGCTTAGAGTGGGTGTAAATAGCAATTGTTTTCTGTTCTATTTGGAAACAACAAAAGAAAATCCTCTTTGCCAAAGAAAAAATTAGACATATGAAAAAGAGTAAATTAAAACTAGATGTCAATAAGCTTAAATATATGTCAACAAATTATAGATACCTGTTTGTAGATATATACACAAATACATGTGTGTATAAAATAAAACAAAATAAACCATATAATAATAAAAAATAATATTTTAACAATAACTACATACCAGCAATGAGAATACAGTAACCACAAAATCTTCCAGTGTGGTTGACAAGGGGAAGATTGATGTACTAGACTCAAGAATAGAATTGGAATCAGGAAGACATGATTCTAAATTCCTCCTTTGGATCCTTGGCAATTGGATTAAGGTCTCAGTCTCAGGTTCTTCACCTCTAAAATAAGAATCATAATAATGTCTCGTAAAATTGTTGTGACAAGTGGGGTAAAGTATATAAAGCACTTTGCAAAGGTAAAAGTGTTATATAAAGTTAGGTCTTTGAGTAAATGTTCAAGAAAAAATAAAAGTGGCTATTAGATTTTTAAACAAAAATTCATAAAAATTAAATAAGTGAAATAACTATATAGAAAAATAATCAATACATGTTTAATAAGCCTTATTAGAGTAGAAAATTTCAATGAAGATTTGTGCATTTTAAAAGGAGATTGACAGATTCACAATTCAAAAATTCAGAGTTGGAACAAAGAATGGGAATTCTGGACCTGTGATTTCATTAGTGAATGGAAATCTCAGTCTGAACAATCTCTTCAATGATGAACATTGATAGTTCTTTATAGTTTTTTGGAATTGTCTGGAGCATTAAGAGTTATAGTAACATTCTCAAGGTCACACAATTTGTGCATATTGGAAGTAGAATTTAAAACATGCATTTCTTTTAAATTTTAATAATTTTATTGGTATCTTCTGTTTATTACATAATCAGTTATGCCTAATGTTCCCTCTTTCCTGCTTTTTTCCCACAGAACCATTCCATACAACAAAGTATTTTTAAGAGAAAAGAAAGAAGCACAATTGATCAGTATATTGAAAAAGTTCAAAAATATATGCAATGTGTAATGCTTGTGGACTTCCCATTTTCACGAAATAGTGGGTTATGACTGTCTTCTCATATCTCTTCATTTACATCAAGTTTGAGCTTTATAATTTGTTGTCTTTTTTTTATTTTATGTGATATTTCTTTCCATTTAAATCTTTGTAGTCATTGTGTATATTGTTTTCTTAACTCTGTCTACTTTACTCTGTATAATTTCATATAAATCTTTTCATATTTCCCTAGAGTCATTATATACATAATTTCCTTTTTAAATAGCTCTTTACTTTTTTTTCTCAAATTAAGCATAAAAACATAACATTTCCATCTGATCCATAATAGTTATTTATGTTATCCTTTTAAACTATTTTTTTGAAGAGGAGAATAAATTTGGTACTATGAAATACACAATAACTAAGCTTCCCAATTCCAGGAATATTTTTTGAGATTAGCTTCCCTTATGCAGCTTTCTGTTTGAGAGGCATAAAATGTTCCAGCTGTATGTCTCTCCTTAAAAAAAGCTTCTGACTCTTTCCAATCCCAATCTGCTTTCCCTTATATCACTGATCCTCTTCTCTTATCCCATTCCTCTCCTATTTTTCTGTAAAGTACAAGAGATTTCTATGCCTAATTGAGTATGTATATTATTCCTTCTTTGAACCAATTCTGATGAGGGTAAAGTTTACTTATTCTCCATTATCTTCCCCCTCTTCCCCTCCACTATAAATTTTTTTCTTGTGATTGTGATAATTACCTATTCTACCTTTTCCTTTCCCTTTTCCCCAGTCCATTTCTCTTTCATTCCTTAATTTCACCTTTTTAGATACCATTGCTTCACATTCAACTAGCACCCATGCTCTCTGTCTACATATACTTTTTCTAACTGGCTGATGAGAAAGTTGTTGTGAATTATAAATATCATTTTCCCATGTAAGAATGTAAACAGTCGAATCTCATTAAGTCCCTTATGATTTACTTTTTCTGTTTACCTTTTTATGCTTTTCTAGAGGCTGGTATTTGAAAGTCAAATTTTCTATTCAGCTCTGGCCTTTTCATCAAGAATGCTTAAAATGTACTCACTTCAGCAGAATCTATACTAAAATTAGAATGAAAATTCGAAAGATTAGTATGGCTTCTGTGCAAGGATGGCACATAAATTCATGAAGCATTCCATATTTTTGTAATATCAATACTAAATATATATGCACAAAGTATAGTATGCACATTCTTAGAGTAAAAATTAAGCGAATTGCAAGAAGAAATAGCAAAACCATATTATTGGAGGATCTCAATCTCCTGCTATCAGAATTAGACAAATCTAACCATACAATAAACAAGAAAGTGGTCGAATGAAATGAATTGTTAAAGCTATCTCACAAGTTGGAGACAATGTTCTAAAAATTGAGTGAAGATCAGCTGTGCCCCAGAGTCAGGTTTTTTTCTTCAGAAATCACATGGTTTACAAGGAGTGGGACCATCTGGATCTTTTCTTTGTGAGACTAATTTGGGACCACCTTAGCACTGAAACTCCCATATAAGGTAATTTAATAATCCTAAAGATGTGGTTGGGTTAAAAGTTTTTCCTCATTTATGAGGATGTGAGATCATTTATCCTGACTAATCAGGGCAAAAATCTAGCCTATAGGGAGTGTTACCCCAACCTCCTATCTAATTCTTGTCTGTTAACTGGGACTTGCCTCTCCTTGCCTAACTGCTTGTGGGAAAGGAGATGCCTTTTCTTGGGAGAATGTAATAAAATTCCTTTCTGCTTTTAGCTTGAGAAATCTCCTTAATTTATGTGATTTATTTCAGCCAATGATCTTTCTCCCAAACAGTTTATGGGGGCTCATCCAGGATCATGTGACCTGGGTGAGTGAATGGGGTCTCAGGAGTTAACAGGGTGGAGCCTTACCTTGCTTTAGGCAGTCTGGGAACTTCTGAGACCTTTCCCTGATTTCAAGGTTAAGTGTTCCCAAAGAGGAGAGTCACAAGGCAAAACAAAAATCAGTAAATCTTCTGCAAATCCCAAATGATTGGGATTGGATGGCAATCAGGCAGGCAACTTTCATGCACAGAATGACAAAAGGTAAGTGACCTGTGAGACCCTTGAGTCCATTCTTGAGCTGACAGACTCTGGAGAGGTGCTCTGGACAGGATAAGCCTTTTGGGTGACTGGAAAGACTGGAGGTGACTCTGCTGAATTGGATGACTTGAAAAGTCATCAAATATTCAAAATGGGAGGCTTAGCAAAAACCTTCCTCCATGGAAAATGATTAAATATTGTCTCTTTGTGTGGGGAGGATGCTCCCAGGGCTAATTGAGGATGTCCCACTTAAATCTGTATGCAAAATAGATTCCTGTGGATGTCTGTGTGATTTTTGTGTTTGTGTTTGCTTTGCATTCTGTGGTCTGTGTTAAAAGTTATAAAGCTGAGTGAGAATTAAGGAGTCAGCAGCTGTTACTGATTTGGAAACTGAATTTTTTCAGAGTAGTAAAGTTTAAGTATGTATGGATGAGAAGAGCATAGACTGAAAGGGATTAGAGAGTTTGAGAACTTTTAGGAAAATGGAAAAGCAGTGTGCTACCAACTTAAAAAAAATGAATGAAATGAAAAATCACATTTCTGTGGTCACAGAACTGGCCAATTTGAATCTGCAGAAATAGTTTAGTTATAGAACTGTTAAAAACATTTTAGCAGATTCTGGAGTTTTTGAGAGAGCTTTTAATCATGTAAATTGGGCCTACTTAAAAATACAATAGACCAACTCAATTTAGCCTCCTGAGGGAAACTGCTGAGGTGGGTGGAAACAAACAAACTGCTCTTTCTCTCTCTGGGGTTTTTTAAGCCTTTCAGGTGTGTGGAATCTTGGCTAAAGAGGTGTCCCTGGCTGACCTGAGTTCTTCTGGGGTTTGCACTGGTGCCCCAACATCTTTGACATGGGCCCCCTCCCCAGCATTTCCGGCATAGAGAGTCAGACAGCCACTGGGCTACATACCTGTAGCCGGACACCTGGGTCCAAATTTCTCCTTACCCCTTCCCCAAGGGTCATAGAGTCTGTCAATTTCTTAAAGCCCTGTGGTCAGATTTGAAAGGACAGGTTTCTGCTTCCTTAAGTTTTGGGGTTGTACATGCATACATTGGAATTCTGACTATGAAATTGTAGGGGATAATTACTATTAATTCATGTGTGCTAAAATTGTGAACTTGTTTATTCTGGATTAGGAGTTTAGGAATGTATGTATTGATATTGAAGTATTGTTACCAGAAATTTAGATCTGTATTTGATTTGAACTTAAGTTAAAAATTCTGGTTCTCTGGTAATTTACCTAAAGAGATCACCTTTGTATCTCCTAATTGGATGAAATATATTTAAGCTACTATGTTACTTGCTAAATTGTATATTGGGTAATTTATAAAAATTGAATGTGCTGTGCTTTAACATTTTGTCAGCCCATTTGGAAATATGGCATAAATTTTGTGAAATTTGATCCAAAGCTATTTAGAATACTAATCTTATGGTTTGTCTTGCTTTCTTCCTTTAACAAAGAAGCAAAAGCAAGAAAAATTGACATATAGGAATGTGTGTAATTGCAGAACAAATTGTATCTGAAAGATTTAGACATGTAGCACATCTAAAAATAAATAAGAAGTTATTGAGGAGGTGTTCCTCAGAGAAAAAGAGGGAACCTAGCTCCAGAACATTTAGGTTAAGTTTTAATGAAATGACACTAATGGGGAAACAGATATAGGGGATGTGAAAGCTTTCTTCTGAGTTCTGCTGCTAAGAGGAATTAGTGGAATAACATTGGAAAAAAGTATACCTAAGTATGGTTTGGTAGAGATTATTGATTCTAATAAAGGAAAATATTTTAATTTTGAGGTTTTATAAGAAACAATGGGGAAGGATTGCAAATTGAGTGGCAATTCCATACATCTGGACATCTGCCCTTATCTGGGAAAGTGGAAAGAATGAATCAGATTCTTAAGAAACTGATAACTAGGGGCAGCTGGGTGGTGCAATGGATAGAGCACCAGCCCTGAAGTCAGGAGGACCTGAGTTTAAATATGGTCTTTTAGACACTTAACACCTCCTAGCTGTGTTACCCTGGAAGCCACTTAACCCCAATTGCCTCAGCAAAAAAAAAAAAAAAAAAAAGAAACTGATAACTAAATTGACATTAGAGACTAAATTTCCTTGGACCAAATGTTTGCTTATTGCTTTGTTAAAGAATTAGAATGGTTCTCAGAAGTGACCTGGGACTTTCCTCATATGAGATTGGTTTATTTTATTTGGCAGGAGAAATGGAAAGACCCTCTTTTGAAACAAAAGATAAGTTTTTAAGGAATTCTATACTGGGAATGTCCTCATCCCTCTTTAGGCCTAAGGAAAAAGGAATGATGGCCTAGAGGATACTTTTGGAGTTTGCAGTTTGCAGGAGAATGGGTGCTTACTAAGTCCTGGGAGAAGCAGAATAGGAAGGACCTTACCAGACATCACAGATGATTGAGACTGTAATCTGGAGGCTGAAGAACACCAGGCTTATAGGACCTGAAGAATGGACTATTAGGGACAATTTATAATGTCTAAAATTAATTTTGCAATTAGGAATGTTTTGGTACTAGATGGGAATGTTTGTGCTTAGGGAAATTTTAATAATATTGGTGTTGTATCTGTTATTTATATTTCCAAAAACAGTATAAAGAAACTTCTCAATTGGAGGAAGTTGAATTAACATTTTTTTTAGAATGAAGAAATTATTAATGTTAATTCTGGTAAGATTCTTTTATGTGAAGTTAGGATATTTTATATTCTGTATGAGTTTTAATTGTGGTATTGAGTCATCTTAAAGTTATACCCATTATTTAAAGGGACTGAGAATAATAGTTTTTGCCTTTGTCCCTTTGAACATGTTTCTGTTATGAAAAATATGCAATTTAGAATTTTTCTATGTATTGAGCATTTTAAAAGCAAAATGATTTGTGTATTGTTGAACTTAAAACCATCTATTTATATATAAAAGATAAGCTGTGAACCTTCTAGGATGAATCTCTTACTGTTATAAATGTAAAGTCACAGTCAATACTTGTTTAAATTCATCTGAATTTAGAGCTAGATTCATCTGAAACTTTGATTAATGAGATTTGCTATTGGAGATAAATCTCTTGGGACTGTAGCTGATATTATTTGGAGTTCTGAAATGTAGGTATGACTGTCTGATAGATTATCAAGCCAGTGATCCACCATCTGAAAAGAATATGGCACAAGCTACTCAAAAGAATGTGATCCTGAATTGTTACAGGTGGAAGTTTATATCTGGGCAAGAGTTGTGAGGACAACCTTGGCCTCTGTCAAAGTAGGATCCTTCTGACTCAGTTTCTCAGTGATGTTCTTTTGAATAAGAATCCATCTGATTATTTCTGAGTCTGACTTAAGGTAGAATCATGATTAATTGAAATAAATTTCAGTAAAACTAAGTTAAGGATGCTTTATCCTGTATCATATATGTGCTCTCAGGTCAAGGCCTGAAGAACCTGTTTTGACATTATCATGTCCATGCTTTTTTTCTTTTAGGGCAATGCTAGGGTATGGGACCCTGCTGAGAGGGAGTACCAAGGCCATCTTGACTTGTGGTGCGCAATAGGTTTTCTGCCACATTGCAGAAACGCCCTTGTTGAGCAAGGAGCACTGGTGCATGACATGGGAATGGGTTGAGCCTGAGGGTCACAGCTAGTTGCTTGTGAGCAGGGATACCTTGACAGGACCTCTTATCTGTGAGCAGGTTGCTGACATGGCTGGGTTGGCTCTTCTCCCATTGGCAGATGCCATGCTCCCATTGGCAGATACTCTGCATGGGCAGATACCAAGCCCATAAGCTGCTTCTCTGAATGGTGATTGGGAATTACCTACTGTTCACATGCTGATCACACTTGCAAAACTGTATATCAACAAGGCTGTGAAGCATAATAAACTGGAGTTCTTTTCACATCCTATAAGTTCCCCTGCCTCATTTATCTCACCTCTGAGATCAAAGGGCTCACACAGGGTGAGCTTTTAAAAGACAGCTGCAACATGGAAAGTTTTTATAATCAGAGCAAATGGTCAGTAGAAGCCATGAGCACAATTCAAAAAAAATGTGGTATTTAAATCCTAAAGTAGATGAGTATTGGTCTAATCATCTATCTGTTGCTAGGTGCATACATTTATCTATTTATTCTAACATCTCTGTTGTGGATAACTTTTGTGGTAGGCATCTTTATTTGTGAAAGGTTACCTCCTCCAATTATGGGAGACATAACTATTTGGTATGTTAGGTGGTTCTGCTACCTGAGACCAAGAGGAAAACTCTAATCAATCAGAAGGAGATGTCTGTGGAAGGCTATCTTCATAGCACTTGGTGGGGTCCTCCTGTTCCCAATCTGTATTATCCAAAATGATTAGAGTGAAGTGCAAGGAAGGGAGGAAATTGTCTGGGTGATTTCATGGTTAATATTCCCATGAGAAAAGACTATGTTTCCAGGAGAAAATACTATTGCCTTGGTAAAAGATATAACCAAAAAAAAAATTAGCATATGTTCTGATTCAACTTGGATCTTCCCTTTTAACATCCCTTGGTGATCTTGATTTGGAGGAGCCTGTTGGATACAGGCTTTATGGTTTTTCCTATTGATAACCCTCAATGGAGCTCCTGTATGATGCAACTTATTACCACTATGGTTCAGAAAACTCTGTCCAAAATCATTAAGACAGAAGATACAGTCATGGGATTAGCACAATTGCTCAAGAGACAAGAATGGGAACTGGATCCTGGAAGGACAGGTCAGACCTCGAAAATAAAGTTGAGGAAATGTATAAACTTTGGTGTGAGAAGCTTTCAACTGATGAAAGAGAAGGGGAATTGAATGAAGTGAACTGTGGAAACTGTCACAAAATGGAGACTGTTCTAAAAATTGAGTGAAGGTTGGCTGTGCCCCAGGGCCAGATTTTTTTCTCTAGGGATCACATGAATTACAAGAAATGGGACCATTTTCTTTGTGAGACTAAGTTGGGACCACCTTTGCATTGAAACCCTCATATAAAGTAATTTAGCAATTTAGTGGTTGTGTTAAAAGTTTTTCCTCATTTATGACTTAGAATGTGAGGTCATTTGTTCTGGGTAGTCAGGGCAAAGGGAGTGTTACTTAAGGTCTCTATATAATTCTTGTCTGTTGACTGAGCCTTGTCTCTCCTTCCCTAACTGCTCGTGGGAAGGGAGACATCCTTTCTTGTGAGATCGTAATAAAATTCCTTTCTGCTTTTACCTTGAGAAATCTCCTTTATTTATTTAGGCCAGTGATCTTTATCCCACACATGGTTAAAGAGGTGAATAGAATTTTAGAAAAATTACATATGATGGACCTTTGAAGAAAATTGAATGGGGATAGAAAGAAATATATCTTTTTCTCAGCACAAAAATGGCATCTACACAAAAACTGACCAAATACCAGGGTACAAAAACCTCACAAATGCAGAAATAATGAACACATTCTTTTCAGATCATGATTCAATAAAAATTGCATTTAATAAATAGCCATGGAAAAATAGACCAAAAATTAATTGGAAATCTAATCTTAAAGAATGAGTGGGTCATGCAATAAATCATAAAAATAATTTAGCAGTATTTCTACATATTACCAACAAAGTCCAGTAGCAAAAGATAAAAAGAGAAATTCCATTTAAAATAACTGTAGATAATATAAAATATCTGGGAGTATACCTGCCAAAACAAAGTCAAAACTATATGATATAATGAGAAAAAACTTTTCACACAAATAAAGTTAGATCTAAACAATTAAAAGAATACAAAGTGCTCATATGAGCTAATGTGATTAAAAGGAATTATAAATAATCTATTTAATCAGTGTCACACCAATCAAATTGCCAAAAAATTACTATAGGCCCAGTAGAAACACTGCTGGGTCAAAGGGTATGCACAGTTTGTTTGTTTGTTTGTTTTTGTTTTTTGCTTTTTGCTGAGGCAATTGAGGTTAAGTGACTTGCCCAGGGTCACACAGCTAGGGAATGTTAAATGTTTGAGACCAGATTTGAACTCAGGTCCTCCTAATTTCAGGGCTCGTGCTCTATCCACTGCACCACCTAGCTTCCCTGGATATGCACAGTTTGATAATCCTTTGAGCATAGTTCCAGATTGCTCTTCAGAATGGTTGGATCCATTCACAGTTCCACCAACAATGTATCAGTGTCTCAGTTTGCCCACATCCCCTCCAACATTCGTCATTATCTTTTGCTGTCATCTTAGCCAACCTGACAGGTGTGTAGTGGTATCCCAGAGTTGTCTTAATTTGCATTTCTCTGATCAATAGTGATTTGGAGCACTTTTTCATATGCTAGAAATGGTTTCAATTTCTTCATCTGAAAATTGTTTGTTCATAACTTTTGACCATTTATCAATTGGAGAATGGCGTGAATTCTTATATATTTGAGTCAATTCTCTATATATTTTAGAAATGAGGCATTTATCAGAACCTTTGAATGTAAAAATGTTTTCCTAGTTTATTGCTTCCCTTCTAATCTTGTCTGCATTCGTTTTATTTGTACAAAAACTTTTTAACTTGATATAGTCAAAATTATCTTTTTGTTATTAATGATGATCTCTAGTTCTTCTTTGGTCACAAATTCATTCCTCCTCCACAGATCTGAGAGGTAAACTATCCTATATTCTTCTAATTTGTTTATAATGTTATTCTTTATTTCTAGATCATGAATCCATTTTGACCTTATCTTGGTATATGGTGTTAGGTGTGGGTGAATGCCTTGTTTTTTCCATACTAGTTTCCATTTTTCCCAGCAGTTTTTGTCAAATAGTGAGTTTTTATCCCAAAAGCTGGGGTCTTTGGATTTATCAAACACTAGATTACTATTGTCATTGAGTATTTTGTCCTGTGAACCTAACCTATTCCACTGATCAACTATTCTATTTCTTAGCCAGTACCAAATGGTTTTGATGACCACTGCTTTATAATATAGTTTTAGAACTGGTACAGCTAGGCCACCCTCATTTGCTTTTTTTTTTTTCATTAATTCCCTTGAAATTCTTGACCTTTTGTTTATTTTTTCTAGGTCAGTAGAATAATTTCTTGGGAGTTTGATTGGTATAGCATTAAATAAATAGATTAGTTTAGGTACTATTGCCATCTTTATTATAATCGCTCGACCTATCCAAGAGCACTTGATATTTTTCCATTTGTTTAGATCTGACTTTATTTGTGTGGAGAGTGTTTTGTAGTTTTGCTCATATAGATCCTGAATTTCCCTGGGTAGATATATTCCCAAATATTTTATACTATCAACAGTTATTTTAAATGGAATTTCTCTTTGTATCTCTTGCTGTTGGATTTTTTAGTGATGTATAAAAATGTTGATGATTTATGTGGATTTATTCTGTATCCTGCAACTTTGCTAAAATTGTGGATTAATTCTAATAGTTTTTTACTTGATTCTTTAAGTATACCATCATATCATCTGCAGAGAGTAATAATTTTGTTTCCTCATGACCTACTCTAATTCCTTTAATCTCTTTTTCTTGTCTTGTTGCCAAACCAGCATTTCTAATACAATATTGAATACTAATGGTGGTAGTGGGCAACCTTGTTTTACCCCTGATCTTATTGGCAATGGTTCCAGTTTATCACCATTAAATATGATACTAGCTGATGGTTTTAAATAGATGCTACTGACTATTTTAAGGAAAAGTCCATTTATTCCTATATTCTCTAGTGTTTTTTAATAGGAATGGATGTTGGATTTTATCAAATGCTTTTTCTGCATCTATTGAGATAATCATATGTTTTTTGTTAATTTGGCCAATTATGCTAATAGTCTTCCTGAAGGACTCATATAATTTTAAAAGAATTCTTATGACTGGTAGCCATGCAATATTATGTAATAATCAACCTACTCTCCTCTATATTTACAGGGTTCTTCACTCTTTCCACTATGATAAAAGCCCTGAGGCCATCTCATGTCATTTTGTCCTAACCTGTTGAAATTTTGGAGGTATGACTCTTATATTAGGATGAAATAAGGTACTCTTACGTCTTTGAATATTTAACATAAGGAGGCTTATTTATCTCTCACACAGCAAGGATATACAATGAAGATACAGTGTACTTAGTTTCTCTGAATGCTATCCTGCCTCCTTTGTCTCCAAGTGGAAATCCATCTGGTCAGGAGGACAAAGTAACATTACAGGTAAACTTGAGCTGTGGGGCCTTGTTACTATGTGTCTGGGACATTTTATCCTCTTGAAGGACCAAGGAGCTACGCCAGAAAAACAGGGGCCAATCAGGTTCCAAGGATAGGCTTTTGTTCTATATTTACCCCATCTTGGTTTTTTTGGGAAGGATGGTAGGGGCAGGGTAAGGACATGCACATGTGAATTTAGAAAAGGACAATTCCAGAGATCTTCTTTTAGGAAAAGCCTTAATATGTTGTAAGTAAGAGAGAAGGTCTGTATTGGGAAATTTTTGGTCTTATCACAATATTATATCCTTTCCTCAATTGCTTATTTTTCCTTTTTCTTCAGTTTTATATCTGGTTCATTTGTGATTTATTTATTTATTGCATTAAGTTATTTCCTTTTTCCTCTATTCTACTTGTTATTATTCATTTGCTCTGTTACATTGATAATAACTTTAATGATGACAAATGGAGGTTAACTATCTGATTAGCAATCTTTTTTTTCCTAATATTTATTTCTTTGGCTGTTTTTGTTTGTTTGTTTTTAAGATTTCCAGTTTGGGGAAGAGGCTGAGTTAATTAAAAAAATATATATATTTGTTTTAATCAACAAAGATTTGCTTTCTCATTCTGCTATCCTGCCCCCCTTCATCACAGTTGATAAATAAGAAAAATAAAATTTATTAAAATATGTGTGATCAATTAAAATAAATTTCTACATTGACCAAGTTTAAGGGGGGGAAATGTCTCACTCTATATTATGAAACCTCACTTCCGTACAATGAGAAGGGTAACATGTTTTATCATTAGTCTTCTGGAATTTTGGTTGGCCATTATGTTGGTTCAATAATAATATTCCATCACATTTATATACTATATCATGAGAATCCAATCTCCAGTTTATGGATATTTCTTTGGATTTCCATTTTTTGCTACCTTAAAAAGAGTTAGTAAATGTTTTTTCTATATACTTATAGTTTATTTTGTTTAGAACTATTTTATTTAGAACTCCTTTAATCTACTTTCTAATTATTCTCTACTCTTTTCCACCCTTTCCCTTTTGAGTGAAATGTATTCGTCACTGCTGAACCTAATTGTGTGTGCATCTTCTTCCTTCTTTTGACCAGTTTAGGTGAGAGTAATATTCAAGTGTCAGATGTTCCTGCTCTCCCTTTCTCTTGTATATATGTCTTCTTGTATAATCTGATATTGTGAAATAGCTTGCCTAACCTTTATTTCCTTTTCCCTCCAGTATTTTCCTACCCTTCTTTCTTTTTATTCTTTTCTTAAAATCAAGATGTAATAACACCACTCAAAGGACTTTTAAATAAAATTCCCTCTATAAATCCTGATAATTTGGGGGTTCAAAAGGGTAATTTCCTCATAGTTCAATGTAAGTAGTTCATTTTTATTTTATTCATTATCTTTGCTCATTTATGTCTTTCTCTTCAGTCTTCTGTTTTAACTTCAGAATTTCTCTACAGCTGTTATTCTTTTCATTAGGAATGCGCGAAAGTCCTCTATTTCATTAGGATATACGTCCTCTCCCTTTCCCCAATAGTCCTCAATTTTGCTGAGTAAGTTATTATTGTCCAGAAGTCCATAACATTTGCCTTATTGAATATCATATTCCAAAGTTCTCAACTTCTTTATATTGGTGGCTGCTAAATTGTATATGATTTTGACTGTATTTTTTTGTTGTTGTTATTTAAATTCTTTCATTCTGGATCTATACTTTGAGCTGGAAGTTCTAGATCTGGCTATGATGTCACTGGGAGTTTAAATTCTAGAGTTGCTTTCAGGAGGTGATCAGTTTATCATTTCTACTTCTACTTTGCCCTCAGATTCTAAGAGAGTTGGCAAGATTTCTTTTAAGAATCTTATTATATTTAGTCTCTTTTTTCTTGGTGATATTGAATGGGACTTATTGGATGAAGCTTTCTTAGTATTGAGACTAAGTCATATGATCCCTCTTCCTAGGTCTTCGAACTTGGGTTGCAGGGAGTCATGTGGTCTCTAAAGGTCAGATGCTCAAGAAGTCACATGACCCACAGGAAACGGACATTGGTCAAGGATGGTTATGTCCTTTTAGTCTATCCAATGAAAAGGCTTGGGTCGTTTGCCTTTTAAGTCCTGGACAAGGCAAAGGCTGGCTAGGTTCAAAAGCACATGGCAGGAGTTGGGATGGCTCCCAGATGTGTGTCTGAGCCTCTCCCTGCAGGGACTAAATAAATGCTTTCTCTTTGTAGATGTCTCTAAATTAGTTAATTTGGGAAAGGGGGTCTAGAACCCCCCACACAATATAATTTATGTAGTACAATGATTTTTAAACTTTCTTTCCTCAATCTATTTTCCATATCAGTCAGTTTTTGTTATGATATATCTTACATTTTCTTCCAGCCCTTTAACTTTAATCTTGCTTGTTAACTAAAGGAATCATTGGTTTCTGTTTGGTTCATTCTAATATTCAGGGAATATGTTGCTTGGGCAACATTTTATATCTGTTGAGTCAAGTTGTTAATTTTCTTTCCAATGCTTTCTTCCATTTTCTTATCTCTTTTCATTTTTTTCCTTGAATGCTCTCATTTCACTTGCAAAACATTTTAGGACTTAAAAAAAATCCCTTCATCTTTTCAAAAAGTTCTAATTTTGTTTGTGTCCAAATTGTGTTTTTCTCTGAATCATTGCTGGTAGATATGGAATTATTTTTTCTGTGTTGATATATTGAGCAGTTCTGCCACCAGAGTAGCTCATTAGGGTGAGATTGTTTTTATGTTTTTGTTTTTTTTTTTAATCCTAGTCTAATTCCTTCTTCAGATATGACAATAAGTTTGAATGATGAGACATTTTTTGAAGGAAAATTTTGACTGGTTCTTCTATTGCTTTTTCAAATATAGTAAGATTAACCAGGGTCCTGAAAGCTTTCAGACTTCCATAGTGATCTCTGATCCCTGGCAAAGTTTGATTGCTTCAACCCTGCCCTATCTTTTCCCCTGCTTCTGAGCTCTGAAAATTTCTGAAGGATTTTATATGAGAGTAGATTGCAGCTAGACTTGGCCCATAACAGCAAGTTAGAAAATTCTACTGGTCCAGAATAGCAGAATTGTAGACTCTCCTTTGGTTTTGGATTCCTGCCTTGGTTATTACACTGCAAGCTGAGATAGATTTTTTTTTCATGCATAATTTAACTTAAAAGACAGATTTCCTGGAAAGATCTTATTCTCAGTCTACCTTGGATCTGTGTCCCTTCTCTGGTTAGTGGGCAACAATCCCTGCTAATTTGTCTCTGTCCCCATTAGGATGACTCATGTGAGTCTGGGAACTCCTCACTCGAGTTTAACCTCCTCCAATCGCTTCTGAGTGGATCCAATACCCAATGTGTTCAGATTATCCCATTGGTCTTTTGCTAAACTGAAATGAATTTTCAACTGCTTTCCTCATAAGGATTTAGTCTGCTTTATTTTTTACATTTTTTTTTTCAGGGAGTTTATGACCAGGAAGCTGTGGTACTGCTTCTTATCACTGCTATCTTAACTTCCAACACTGGTAGCTGGTTTTACTCCACTTCTCTTTTGTCCTTCTTGATATAGGTAAAGTAAAGCTTTAGGAATACTTTGATCTGTCCAGCACTGCTAAGCCACTTGTGCCTCTATGACTTCTTTCTTTCCAAGTTAACAAGAAAAAGCATTTCTGGATGGATCACTGCTGATAGGAGACTTTGAAATTCTGGGAAACAATAATAAATGGAAATACAGAGATAAAAATATACATACAGGTACCTTATAGTTTTTTGGAGTTCTAGGCAGACCTTGATTGGGTAATATTTACACTTTTTTTCTATAGAATTTTCCTTGTAGGGAATTGTATATATTCTCACTGTTTCATTATTATTTGGTGTATTTTCTTTTGTTTTTAGGTGGTTGTGGGATGACTGCAAGGATGAGATACAATTTCTCCTTCAATTAGCTTGCCAGAAGAGATCCATCTTAATTATTTTTCTATAAGGCAATAAGTATTTCTATCACTGACAAACAGAAATGACAATAATAGAAAATTATTTTAGTCCCCAAAGTAATTTTTAAAAATTTTATTACATGGATGGTTTGGATTACAAGAAATGAGACAAAGAAATGATTTAAAAAATCAAACAGCTTTATAAAATCTAATTGCTAAATAAAAGAATATCACTTTTTAAAAGCATTAGCATTTAAACCAAAATGTGGCAAAGGTTTGTTAATTGAATAAGCTTCCAAATTCTCTTCTAATTAAACAACAAATAATAGATTTTATCCACTGCTAAAACCATGAAAGTGACAGTGTAAAATTTTCAATAAGGGGAAACAAGAGAATATAGTAAAGGCTAAGAATACTTCTTGTGTAAGACATAAATAGATCAATATAGATGGACTCATATGATATTTGATGATTTTCTTCCCTCTGTGACAGATACTGGTATATTCCATAATCAGTTAATTATATTGAATCTAGAGAAATGGGAGCAATATCATGAATTAAGAAAAACATTCCATCATTCTTTTGAAGAACATATTGTCTAGGGAAAGGGTTTAGGAAGATTTCTTTTTTCACTTGTATGTTAACCCTCTTAAAATCACAGCAGATACAGTCATTTTTTTTGAAATGCCCTTTATATCTGTCAAGCCAAATAAGATTATAGATTTGTCAGCTCTCCAAAGTGTGATGTCATATAGTCATTATCTGTCTCTTCTGACAGGACATGGTGCATGATCAGCAAGAGATATGTGGTTCTTGTTAAAGGAGAGGTTTAGGAAAAAAATACTACATTCTATGAGAAATAACTGAGTACAAATACTAGCTTAATAAAAAATTGTGAAGGTAATATAGTATATCACTAATTCATTATGAGTTTAATTTTAATCAAAGAATGAATTAAAATATATTCTTTAGAAGTAAATGCATATGATATACAAATGGAGAAGCAGGAGGACATTAAGGATAGAAAATAAGACAGAATTAGGAAGGCCTATGTTCATGGCCTACTCCATAATTACTAGCTGTGTGATCATGGGCAAAATCATTAAACCTTTTTGAACCTCAGCCACTTCTCTAAGATTCTAAGTTATAGGCCAATCAATTATTGTTCAAGCATTATGCACTTACTACCATGTTAAATATAAACTAGAATATTAAATATAAAGAAAGGCCAAAAAAAGTCCTTGTTCTCAAGGAGCTCATAGTTCAGGGGTTGTTGTTTGTATTGATGGAAAAAGCATCTATACTGATGAAATTGAAATTATAGTCCTTGATGTATTCCATAATGATGTCTTTTTTATGCCTATGAATTGTCTGCAATATGAATTTGGTTGAAAATGCATCAGTTTCTGAGCAATAATTATTTATTTATTAATTTAATTAGATTCTATTTAGTATAATATCACGGTGAAATAACAACTACTGCTATTGCCATTACATTTACTTAGAACAATCCCATTTATATAGTTATTACCATCCAAATCATAAATTCAAGGGTCAAATCACTGAAATGGTAAGACTATTACATAATCTCATGTGAAATATTATCTACTTTTCTATTTCAATTATTTTGAAATAATATTGCTCAGTGCTTCTTGGATGCCATATTGCAAAACCAAGCAATTCTTTTCAATAATTAAACATTATCAAACTGTGTTAAGTATATACTTTAGTGCCTATTTTTAAGCACTAAAGCCTATTTTAGGTATTTACACAATGTGATATGGAAATATTACCAAAGCATCATCAAAAAAACATTGAAAAGATAATAGCAAAGTATATAAGCTATGAACCAAAGGGTACAAGTTCAGTAGAGTTACGAAAGAGAATTAAGGGGATAAGGTAAAGATATCTTCAGAAAAATGCTTAGAAAAAAGAATACCTCTCCTTCCACCCTAAATCCTTAACAAACAAAAGCTTCAGAAACACTGTTAAATCCCATGAGTAAGTAGTAGGATTTAAAGGAATCCTTTAAAAGATGTACATAAATATCACTCTTCAATAGATAAGTGATCAAGGGATATGAACAGACAATTTTCAGATGATGAAATTAAAACCATCTCTAGTCATATGAAAAGTTGCTCCAAATCACTATTGATCAGAGAAATGCAAATTAAGACAACTCTGAGGTACCACTACACACCTGTCAGATTGGCTAAAATGACAGGAAATGATAACGATGAATGTTGGAGGGGATGTGGGAAAACTGGGACACTAATACATTGTTGGTGGAACTGTGAATGGATCCAACCATTCTGGAGAGCAATTTGGAACTATGCCTAAAAAGTTGTCAAACTGTGCATACCCTTTGACCCAGCAGTGTTTCTACTGGGCCTATATCCCAAAGAGATCTTAGAGGAGGGAAAGGGACCCACCTGTGCAAGAATGTTTGTGGCAGCCCTTTTTGTAGTGGCTAGAAACTGGAAACTGAAGGGATTCCCATCAATTGGAGAGTGGCTGAATAAATTATGGTATATGAATGTTATGGAATATTATTGCTCTGTAAGAAACGACCAGCAGGATGATTTCAGAGAGGCCTGGAGGGACTTGCATGAACTGATGCTGAGTGAAACGAGCAGAACCAGGAGATCATCATACACAGCAACAACAGTATTACAGGATGATCAATTCTGATGGACATGGCTCTCTGCAACAAAGAATTGTCTCAAACCAGTTCCAATTGTTCACTGAAGAAAACCATATACACCCAGAGAGAGGGAAATGAAATATGGACCACAACATACCATTTTCATGATCTCTATTGACATTTGCTTGCATTGTGTTGCCTTTCTCTGATTCTTTTTTTTCTTGTAGATAGGATTTTTCTTGCATAACTTCTCAAGCATTTAAACATTATTAACATGTAGTGGACTTCCTGCCATGTAGGGGAGGGGAGGGGACTGGGGGTAAAATTTGTACTGGAAAGCTTTGTAAAGATCAGTGTTGGGGAACTACCCATATATATGTTATACAAATAAAAAGCTTTAATAAAAAAAAGATGTACATAAATAAAGGAGTGGTAAAGAGTATTCCTAGATTGAGAAAGTAGCAGGAATTTCATATTATTTGTGATTTCATCCACAAAGATGACAACTACTATATGCTTCTTTCCCCTCCATGACTCCTATGATTTGGTGGGGTCAAATGAAAAATGGCTAACTTTCTTATGAAATGCTTCTCAAAACTTATTGAGATGGATCATGGTATGAGTCTGTATTGGATCCTATAATTGAAGTCTTTTGACTGAAAAAGATATTCTAGATTTTGTGTTTTATCAGCACAAGCTTTAAGAATTCAAGGTCACTTCTATACTTTTAGTGGGACTTTCATGAAAGAACAGGAAAAATGTTATAATCATTTAAAAATAATGACATGAATACCTTCTGCTTATTTTCTACAAAGATCAAAGTAGGTTTTTTTTTTTTAAATGCAAAGGTTTTGTACCTTTTTTTTTCTTCAGTGGCAAAAGGAGCCAGGGGAAAAATGCTTGAGAGTCAAAAAATAAAAAGTATAACTCCATAAATAAATTAAAATGTATTGTTTCTTTTGTATATCTGAGATTGCATTTTTTCCCTTTACCTGATCAAATGCTTTTTGTATAGCTAATAATTAATGAACACAAGAAAGTCTTCTGTTCTCTATTTTAGTGAGTCATATTATTATGAAGATGTAGTCTATTATAAGTCTTCTTGTTGAATGACTTTGACATATGCTCAGTTGTTTCCTATGAAGATTCCATAGAGATTAAAATGTAAGCAAGAGGATTGGTAGTTACTGATATTTTTATAATTGTCTTTAATGGTAACGCTTTTATTTCTTTTCCCCAAACATTCTATGGAATTTTTTTTGGCCTTCCTTTATATGCTTGGTTTTTCAATGCCCTCAAAATTGTTTCTTTTTCGGGCATGTATTTTTTCTATGCTTACTTTGCCTGCTTCAATATTTTATCTTTTCTTCTTATTTACTCTCACTTGTACTATTTTATATTTTTCTTTGAAACTTCAAGTATTAGATACCAAATTGGTGGCTCTACTTCCAGTTTTGGAGGAAATAGTTTGTTATAAAAAAGCATTTTGCTGCTTCTGGCCCTCAATCTGTGCTCTAAATATTATGAGATGTTGAAACTTAATTGTTTTTTAGGCCACCATTTTTTCTTTTCATAACTCCTTGTTTTATGAGATAACATTGCCCATAACTTTCAACAATTCTTTTCAATATAATTTTGCAAATAATTTTATGTTATGAGCCCATGTAACTCTTGATTTCCATTTTTTTTCCTCTTAGGAAAGGTGTCAAGGTTTTATAGCTAAGTAATGAGAGAGGCAGGACTTGAACTTACGTTTCCTAATTCTTAGTCTTGTGCTTTTTCCACCATACCTTATCAAGTCTTTCATAGTTGATCACTGAATTTTCTTGCTGCTGCTGTATACAATGTATTCTTGGTTCTGCTTGTTTTGTTCAGCATCAGTTCATGTAACTTTCCAGGCTATTCTAAAATTAGCTTGTTCATAAATTTTATAGAACAATAATATTACATTATATTAATAAACTATAACTTATTCAGCCATCCCAAATTGATGAGCATTTACTCATTTTCCAGTTCTTCTCCACCACAAAAAGCTGCTACAAACATTTTTGCACATGTGAGCCCATTTTCCTCCATTATGATTTTTCTGGGATGCACTCTAAGTAGTGGCACTTCTGGATCAAAGGGTAGGCACAATTTTATAGCCCTTTGGGCATATTTCCAAAATGCCCTTCAGAATGGTTGGATCATTTCACAATCCCACCAACAGTGCTTTAGTGTCTCAGTTTTCCCATATTCCCTTCATCATTTATTATTATCTTTTTCTGTCATCTTAGTCAATCTGAAAGGTGGGAGGTGATACCTTAGAATTGTTTTATTTATATTTCTTTGTTACAGTTATGTGTGTCCTTGCTTTGTTTTGCTACCAGTGGTTAAATTCCTCAAAAGAAGAATCCGTATAATTCATCTTTGTAGTCACAGGGAGCACATATCCATTCTTACATTATTGTATTTAAATAATTTTAAGATCAGATAATAAAAGCACAAAGACACTATAGATTTTTCATTTATGATTTAGTAGATAAAGCCTTGCTTATTGTCTAATACACTTATTATTTCAGTGAATGTCAAAGCTGAGATCTGATTCCAAGAAAATAACTATTCAGTAGCCCATAATGATTGTCAAATATGTGTGTTAGATGCATTATAAAATAAGAAACACACATGTATGTGTGTGTGTGTGTGTGCGTCTTTACAGTAATACACACATGGGTTAATTATTTTATTGGCAGAAAGACTTTTCCTGAATCAGATTAACTGATTTCCTTGTTTTAAATGCCTGATACATCTGAGGAGGGAAGAAATACCAGTCCCCTTTTCTACTGTTTCCAAGCCTAAGGGATAACCCAATGGAGTAGAGATAAATATTAAAGTAAAAAAATGTGAATGAAATAAATGGATAGAGAAATGAGCAACCTTCCCAAGGATTAAAACAGTAATTCCCTGAAAGAGAACATAGTGGTAGTATAGACACAGACAACTAAGTAATCTTCATGTGTTTCTCTATACAATCTCCTTAGATCTTTTGAGAATAAGGATGTTCTTTAAATGGCTTTCTGACAGAGACTGAGCAATTATCTCCTAATTTTTTCTTTTTCTTCAGAATGGACAAAAAACCTATAGTCCCATTATACACTTAAAAGCAGTATGGGACCTTTCCCCCCAAAACTGGCCCTACTGAAAGGTGGCCACATATGTAATGTCATTAAAAGGATACTGAAAGGACATATACCAAATGATGAATTCCCTAATACTTAGTGCCTTAAACTCCTACCATTGGAGTTGTTAATAGGCATAGCAATGGCTACAAAATATATTATCTCTCTAGAAGCTGTTAAAATGCATATACTATCTAGGAATGAGGGTCTAAACTTTTGTCATGGCCATATTTACAACTAGTATACTATATTAGATTGAATGACTTCCAGGAGAGGAGATGAAGAATACTAATTTTCAATATTGATGGGAAAAGATTGATTGAGGATGCTGGTCCAGAGAGGTAGGCTTAGAATGTTGGGACATTCTAAAATGACACAGTATACTTGAAAAGGGAATGACAACATCAGAAGGAGATGAAATGTGTCAGAAAAAGAAAATATATATTACCTTTTTTGCCTAGATTCAATTCTGTGGAGTCCTCATCCAGTTTAAATCAGACTAAACTAAATAAAACAAAACAGTAGAATCAAACAATATTGTCCCAGACTCAGTGTTTAATATTGTCTTTCTTCACAAATTCCTCATGGATTCTATCACAATTTAGAGTCAAAGAGTTCCTGCTTGTCAGTGTATATAAAGGTTTCATTAATAGAACTACTCATATAAGTCAATCTAGTGAAAGTTAATTTGTCCAATAAAATAGAGTCAGGTATTATTTCTCTGCTACATTTTATAGAAGCATTAAATCATAAATCTCAAGACAAAGGATGTTCCTCAGTGGCCATCTAATCCAACCTGTACACAAATGGGATTTTTGTAAGTAAAATAGAGGAATTTGTATTTTACCCTAGAGGCAATAGTAAGTCATAGTAGTTGGTTGGTTGAGTAGCATAGTCACATAGTCAGATCTGTAATTAAGGAAATTATTTTGGCAGCAGTGTTTAGAATGGCTTAGAGTGATAGGATCCTTCAGATAGGGAGACCAATTAGGAGGCTACTGAAGTTCAGGACTGAACTAATGTGGTAGTTGTATGAGTATAGAGAAACATTATATATGAGAAGTATTGTGAAGGTAGAAATGGCAGGATTTAGCAACTAATCAGTCATGTGATATGAAGAAGACTGAGGAGTCCAGTATTCTGACTCTGTGAAACTGGAACAATGGTGCAAACTTCTATAGAAAAAAAAAGGAAATTTCAAAGAGCAAAAGGATTGATTATCTAGTTTTTACTTCAGCTGAAGCATAATTCATTTTGCCCCAATCCCCTACCTTTACTCTGTGTCTTTGTTTCAAGTGTGTTTTTTGTAAACAATATATTTTGGATTGTTTTTTCATCTACTCTCCTATTATAATTTTAATTATTATTGTGTATTTCCTTCCATCCTATTTTACTTCCTTTTTATTCTCTTCTCCTTTCACCTTTTCCTTCCTTACCACTGTTTTGCTTCTATTACCTCCTCTAATATACCCTTTTATCAGTTTCTCACCAACTGCCCCAACCTAATCTCCTCCCCTCTTTTTTCCCTATCAGTTAAGATAGAGTTCTACATTCATCTGATTGTGTATATTATTTCCTCTTTGAATCAGTACAGATGAGAGTAAGGTTTAAGTGATGCAAATCATCCACTCTCCCTCTCCTTTAACCCTGTCCTCCCTCAAAGTACTTTGCTTCTGACTATCCCTTTCCTAATATACTCTCCTTTTTATCACCCTCTACCCATCTTCTATCCTTTTCTCCTCTTCCTTTCCTATAGGATAAGATCATTTCTATATCCATATTTAGTATGTGTGTTATTTCCTCTTTGAGCCAATTCTTTTCCCTCTTCCTTTTCTTTGTAAAAACTTTCCTTTGCCTTTTTATGACAGATAATTTACACAATTCTTCTCCCTCCTGCCCCATTCTCTCCATACATTCCTCTCTTGCTCTTTAATTTTATTTATTTTTAGATATCATCCCTTCATATTCAATTCACATCTTTGCTCTCTGCCTAATAAATACTCCTAACTGCCCTAATAAGAGGAAAGCTGTTATGAGTCACCAGTGTCACCCTCCCATGTAAGAATGTAAACTAACTAATATTATTAAGAACTTTATGATTTCCCTTTCCTAGTTATCTCTTTATACTTTTCCTGAGTTCTGTAAGTGACAGTAAAATTTTCTATTTAGCTCTGGTCTTTTCATGATGAATGCTTGCAAGTCCTTTACTTCATTAAATATCCATTCCCTCATTCCCACCTCAAAAGATTACACTTAATTTTACTGGGTAGGGTGATTCTTGGTTGTAATCCTAGCTCCTTTTCTCTCTAGAATATAATATTTCAAGCCCTCAGATTCTTTAATGTAAAAGCTACATCTTGTATTGTCCTGACTGTGGGTTTACCATACTTGAATTGTTTCTCTCTGGAGGCTTGGAATATTTTTTTCTTGACCTGGGAGTTCTGGAATTTGGCTATGATATTCCTGAGAGTTTTCATTTTGGGATCTCTTTCAGGAGGTGATCAGTGGATTATTTCAATTTCTATTTTAATTCCTGATCTTAGAATATCAGAACAGTTTTCTTTGATAATTTCTTGAAAGATGTGGCCTAGGCTCTTCCCCTCTCCCCATAGTATTTTTTTCCCCAAATACACAAAAAGATAATTTTCAACATTTGTTTTTGTAAGATTTTGTGTTTTAAAATTTCCCCTCCTAACCTTTCCCCAAAATAACAAACAATCTGATACAGGTCATATGTACAATCCTTTTAAATATATTTCCATATTTGCAAGGTTGTGCAAGAAAAAAATAAGACTAAAGGGGGAAAAATCACAAGAAAGAAAAAGCAAACAAACAAAGGTAAACAGTATGCTTCAATCAACATTCAGTTTCCATATTATTCTCTCTAGATATAGAGGACACATTTTCATCCAAACCCACTTGGAATTGCCCTGGATCACTGAATTGCTAAGAAAAGCTAAGTCTAGCACAATTGATTATCATATACTCTTGCTCTTGCTGTGTACAATGTTTTTCTGGTTCTTCTCGCGTTACTCAGCATCAGTCCATGCAAGTCTTTCCAGGTGTTTCTGAAATCAATCTGTTCATCATTTTTTATAATGCAATAGTATTCCATCATATTCATAATACCATTCATTGTTAGCCATTCTCCAGTTGATGAGCATCTGCTTATTTTTTAATTCTTTGATACCACAAAAAGAACTGTTACAAAACATGTTTTCACATGTGGGCCTTTTCCCCACTTTTATATTTTTAGGATACAAATCCAGGTGTGGCATTATTGGCTCAAAGGATATATACAGTTTTATAGTCCTTTGGACATAGTTCCAAATTGCTTTCCAGAATGGTTGGATCCATTCACAACTCTATTAACAATGCATTAGTGTCCTAGTTTTCCCACATCCCCTTCAACATTTATTATTATCTTTTCCTATCATCTCACATAGTCGGATAGTTGTGAAATGGTACTTCAGAGTTGTCTTAATTTGCATTTCTCTATTTACTAGTGATTTAGAGCATTTTTAATTTTTTTTTAATTTTAATTTTTATTTTTTAAATTTTATTTGCATAACATATGTGTGGGTAATTCTTCAACAATAACCCTTATATAGCTTTCTGTTACAAGTTTTTTCCCCCAACTCCCCACCCCTCCCCTAGATGGCAGGATATCCACTACGTGTTAATTATGTTAAAATATTGGCAAATCGAATATATGTATACATATTTCCAAACTTATCATTGTTGTGCAAGAAAAATCTTATCTACACAAAAGATATATCAGATAAAGGAAACACAATGTAAGCAAACATCAATCAAGGAGTATGAGAATGTTATGTTGTGGTCCACATTTCACATCCCTCTCTCTGGGTGTATATGGCTTTCTTCAGTGAGCAATTGGAGGTGGTTTGAAACATTTCATTGTTGAAGAGAGCCATGTCCATCAGAATTGATCGTCATATAGTACTGCTGTTGCCGTGTATAATGATCTCCTGGTTCTGCTCATTTCACTCAGCATCAGTTCATGTAAGTCTCTCCAAGCCTCTCTGAAATCATCTTGCTGGTCATTTCTTACAAAACAATAATATTCCATAATATTCATATACCATAATTTATTCAGCCATTCTCCAATTGAAGGGCATCTATTCAATTTCCAGTTTCTAGCCACTACAAAAAGG
>JAJPUD010004100.1:62034-172125 GCA_023553655.1 Myrmecobius fasciatus
ATATTGAACCAGCCCTGCATTCCTGGTATAAATCCTACTTGGTCATGATGTATTATCCTGGGGATGACTTTCTGTAATCTTGTTGTTAAAATCTTATTTAAAATTTTTGCATCAATATTCATTAGGGAAATGGGTCTATAGTTTTCTTTCTCCATTTTCTCCCTACCTGGTTTAGCTATCAGCACCATATCTGTGTCATAGAAGGAATTTGGTAGTACACCTTCTTTCCCTATTTTTTCAAATAGTTTATATACTATTGCGATTAATTGTTCTTTGAATGTTTGGTAAAATTCACATGTAAATCCATCTGGTCCTGGAGTTTTTCTTAGGGAGTTGATTAATAGCTTGTTCTATTTCTTTTTCCGAAATAGGGCTATTTAAATAATTTATTTCCTCTTCTGTTAATCTGGGCAATATATATTTTTGTAGATATTCCTCCATTTCATTTACATTATCAAATTTATTGGCATAAAGTTGGGCAAAGAAACTCCTAATTATTACTCTAATTTCCTCTTCCTTGGAGGAAAGTTCTCCCTTATCATTTTTGAGACTAATAATTTGATTTTCCTCTTTCCTTTTTCTAATCAAATTAACTAAAGGCTTATCTATTTCTTTGGTTTTTTCATAAAACCAACTCTTACTTTTAATTATTAATTCAATAGTTTTCTTATTTTCAATTTTATTGATCTCCCCTTTAATTTTCAGAATTTCCAATTTGGTATTTAATTGAGGGTTTGTAATTTGGTCTTTTTCTAGCTTTTTTAATTGTAAGCCCAGTTCATTGATCTTCTCTTTCTCTGTTTTACGCAAGTAAGCATCTAGAGATATAAAATTACCCCTTATAACTACTTTAGCCGTGTCCCACAAATTTTGGTATGTTGTCTCAGTGTTGTCATTCTATTGGATGAAATTTTCGATTGTGTCTATAATTTGCTCTTTCACCCATTCATTCTTCAGGATTAGATTATTTAATTTCCAAATAACTTGTGGTCTGTTTTCTCCTGGCCTTATATTACATGTGAGTTTTATTGCATCATGATCTGAGAAGGATGCATTTACTATTTCTGCTTTTCTGCATTTGATTTTGAGGTTTTTATGCCCTAACACATTATCAATTTTTGTATAAGCTCCATGAACCCCTGAGAAAAAAGTATACTCCCTTCTATCACCATTCAATTTCCTCCAGAGATCTATCATACCTAACTTTTCTAGCCTTTTGCTAACCTCCCTAACTTCTTTCTTATTTATTTTGTGATTTGATTTATCTAATTCTGAGAGAGCAAGGTTGAGATCTCCCACTAGTATAGTATTACTGTCTATTTCTCCTTGCATCTCTGTTAGTTTCTCCTCTAGGAATTTGGATGCTATACCACTTGGTGCATATATGTTAAGTATTGATACTGCTTCATTGTCTATGGAACCCTTTAGTAAAATATAGTTTCCTTCCTTATCTCTTTTAATTAGATCTACTTTTGTTTTTACTTGATCCGAGATAAGGATTGCTTCCCCTGCCTTTCTTTGTTCACCTGAAGCATAGAAGATTCTGCTCCAGCCCTTTACCTTCACTCTGTATGTATCTCTATACTTTAGATGTGTTTCTTGTAAACAACATATTGTAGGATTTTGGCTTTTAATCCAGTCTGCTACCCACTTCCGTTTTATGGGAGAGTTCATCCCATTCACATTCACAGTTAAAATAACTATATCTGTATTCCCTGCCATCTTATTTACCCAGAGTTATGATTTTCTCTTCCCTTTCCCCTCTCTCCCTTCCCTCCTCCCCAGTACTTTGCTCTTGATGACTACCTCCCACCAATAATCCTCCTCCCTTTACAGTCCCTCCCTCCGCTTTATACCTTTCCCCTAATCCTTCTATTAGTTTATATCTTTCCTTTTCTCCCCTCCCTCCTACCTTCCCACAAGGAGGGTCAGTGCTTTCTTTGAAGCCAAATGTGTCTGATATACTTTCTTAGAGTCCAATCTAATGAGAGTAAGGTTTACACAATACTCATTGCCCTCCCTTCTTTCCCTCAATTATATTTGATCTTCTATGTCTCTTTATGAGATTTTGCCTTATTTTACCTCCTTTATTCTTACTTTATTTTGCCTCCTTTCCCCCCTCCCCCCCTTTTCTTTTTCAGTAATGTATCCCTTCCACCTCTAATTTCTTTTCCATTATTATCAAAGAAAAATCACATTATACTGCCATTCTTTAAGGATACCTATAGTAGAAATATAGTTCTCAAGAGTTTTCCTTTTTACCTTTTTATGCTTCTCTTGAGTTCTCTATTTGGAGGTCAAATTTGTTGTTCAGATCTGGTCTTTTCATTAGAAATAGGTGAAATTCTCCTATATCATTGAATGACCATTTTCTTCCCTGGAAGATGATGCTCATTCTAGCTGGATAACTTATTCTTGGCTGTAATCCAAGTTCTTTTGCCTTTTGGAATATGTGATTCCAGGCCCTTCGATCCTTTAAAGTGGAAGCTGACAGATCCTGTGTAATTCTAATGACAGTTCCTCGGTATTTGAACTGTTTCTTTCTAGCTGCTTGCAATATCTTTTCCTTGGTGCGATAGTCCTGAAATTTGGCCACGATATTCCTTGGGGTTTTAATTTTGGGGTCTCTTTCTGGAGGTGATCGGTGAATTCTTTCAATGCCAATTTTGCCTTCTGATTCTAAAACATCAGGGCAATTCTCTTTCATGATTTCCTGGAAGATAGCATCCAGGTTCTTTTTTTCATCGTGGCTTTCAGGGAGTCCGATAATCCTTAAATTGTCTCTCCTGGATCTGTTTTCCAAGTCAGTTGTTTTTCCTAGGAGATATTTCATATTTTCTTCTATTTTTTCATTTTTTTGTTTTTGTTTAACTGATTCTTGAAGTCTTATTGAGTCATTTACTTCTATTTGTTCAATTTTAACTTTTAAAGTATTATTTCCTTCAGTTATCTTTTTTAGCTCCTTTTGTAGCTGGCCAATTGAATTTCTTGATTCAATGCATTCTTTTTCCATTTTGCCAGTTTTATTTTTCAGTGAATTGTTGTCTTTTTCCAATTCACCAATTTTGTTTTTCAGTGAATTGTTGTCTTTTTCCAATTCACCAATTTTGTTTTTCAGTGAACTGTTTTCTTTTTCCAATTCACCAGTCCTATTTTCCAGTTTTTGATATTTCTGTTGCCCTGATCTCAATTTATTTCCCCATTCTTCTTCTAGCTCTCTTTTGAGATTCTTAATGCAATCATCCAGGTAAGCCTTCTGAAAGGGAGACCAACTTAAGTCTGCCTTTGTGGCTTCATCTGGGATTGTTTTCATAATGTCAGGATCTGGGGCCTGTTCTATTTTTTCTCTGTAAAAGCTTTCTATGGTGAGAGCTCTCTTCTGCTTCTTGATCATGGTTTAAAGTTGGGATATTGGTCAAAAACAGAGAAAACTGCAACGATTTGTATTTGCCCTGGGGCAGTTTGCCGAGTTGACTTCCAGTCTGAGGCTGGTGGGGCTAGATTCGCACTAGGACCACGTTTTCAGCTTCTCGATCCACCCTTTACCAAAGGCAGATCTGCCAAAGCACCTGCCTGCAAGCAGAGCAAAGTGGCCCAGGCGTCTCCCAGGGGCTTCCTGGGTGCCTAAAATCCGCCCCTCTATGGCAGCCCTGACTTCAGCCCCGGCTGGAGTCTGATTGCGACCAGTGGCCGATTTCCCCTGAGGCTAACCTTCTCCGGAGTTCTTTCAAGGTAGATTTTTGATAGAAGTGAGTTGTAGTCCAAATGTTTGGCGGAGCCCTCACTCAAAAACCAGTTGGAAGGCACACTTTGTCTGGGTCTGAGGGAAGGTCCCAGGAGTTCACAGATAATGCTTTCTGCAGTTCGCCATCTTGGCTCTGCCCCGATTTAGAGCATTTTCATGTGACTATATATATGTATATGTATATATAATATATATCTTTAATTTTCTCACCTAAAAATGATAAGTTCATGTCCTTTGATCATTTATCAATTGGAAGATCACTTGTATTTTTATATATTTGATCAGTTCTCCATATATTTTAGAAGTGAGGCCTTTACCAAAAACACTGCCTATAAAAATTGCTTTCCAGCTTTCTGCTTCACTTCTGATGTTGGCTGCATTAGGTCTGGTTATAAAAAATCTTTATAATTTAATGTAATCATCCATTTTTCATTCATACTGTTCTCTAGTATTTCTTTGGTCATAAATTCCTTTCTTCTCCAAAGATCTGATAGTCAAACTAATCATTGCTCTACTAATTGCTTATAGTACTGCCTTTTAGGTATAAATCATGAACCCATTTTGACTTTTATCTTGGTTTAGGGTGTGAGATGTTGGCCTATGGCTCGTTTCCAACATTCTATTTTCCATTGTTTCCAGCAATTTTTATGAAATAATGAGTTCTTATTCCAGAAACGGAAGTTTTGGGGTTTATCAAACACTAGATTTCTATATTAATTGACTATTGTGTCATGTATATCTAATCTCTTCCAATCATCTGCTACTCTATTTTTTAGCCAATATCAAATGGCTTTGATAACTGCTGATTTATAATGTAATTTTAATTCTGAAACAGCTAGGCTATCTTTTTTTTTTTTGGATTTTTTTCCCATTATTTCTCTTGATATTTTTGACCTTTGGTTTTTCCAGATTAATTTTGTTACAATTTTTTTCTAGTTCTATAAAGTAATTTTTTTTGGCAGTTTAATTGGTGTGTCCTCTGAATCAGTGGAATAATTTAGATATAAATATTATTTTTATTATATTAGTTTGACCTATCGATGAGCAATTGATATTTTTCCAATTGTTTGAATCAAACTTTGTGTGAAAAATGTTTTGTAATTGTGTTCATACAGTTCCTGGCTCTGTCTTGGCAAGTTGACTCCCAGATAGTTTATATTGTCTACAGTTATTTTAAATGGGATTTTTCTTTCCATTTTTTTGCAGATGGGCTTTGTGGGTCACATATAGAAACACTGATGATTTATATGCATTTATTTTTTTATGTACTGCAACTTTGCTAAAGTTGTTAATTGTTTCTAGTAGTTTAGCATTCTCTAGGATTCTCTAAATAGACCATCATATCATATGCAAAAAGTGATAGTTTTATTTCTTCATTGCCCAATCAAATTCCTTCCATTTCTTTCTTTTCTCTTATTGCTAATGCCAACATTTATAGTACAATATTGAATAATAGTGGTATTAAGAGGCATACTTTTTTTCACTCCTGATCTGATTGGGAATGTGTAGGCTTCTTTTTTCATCATGACTTTCAGGAAGAATAGTGTATTTTCAATTACCTCTCCTGGATCTATTTTCCAGGTCCGTTGTTTTTCCAGTGAGATAATTCACACTATTTTCTGTTTTTTCATTCTTTTGGTTTTGTTTTATTGTTTCTTGATTTCTCATAAAGTCAATACCTTCCATTTGCTCAAATCTAATTATTGAAAATTCTTTTTTCAATGAGTGTCTGTTTTGATCTTTCTTTGTCACCTTATATGAACAGGATCTTTTTTCTGTTGTTTGCTCATTTTCCCAGCCTATTCCTTGACTTTTAACTCTTTGTTAAAGTAGGTTTCTGTTTCCAAAGTGAAGGGTGTGATGTCCCAAGCTTCAGAGGTTTTGTGCATGTTCACTACTCTCCATTCTTTGATCTGTGATCTGACGAGTGACAAACACTCTTTTTTTTTTTTCCCTGAGATTGTGAGCCAGGACTTTGACCTGGATCTGAATATATGCAAAGCAACAAAATCCTGATTCAATGTTAGCGAAGAGATTTCCTTTTGACCTTTTTGACCTCCTTACAATCTGTGGGTTGAGAACTTCAGAAGCTGTTACCACCATCTCTGCTGCTGATTCAGTGACTCCCCAAACCTAGTCCTGGCTGTTTGGGGCTGGTGCTGTGTTGGCACTACCTTCACTGGATTGTGTTCCACCCTCAAGCAAGTTCAACAAACCTTTCCAGTAAGTCTCTCCACATTTTTGGATCAATAGTTTTTCCATGACGTATTTTACATTTTCTTCCATTTTTTATTTGTTTGAATTTGTTTGATTCTTGATATCTCATAGAGTCATTAGCTTTCACTAATTTTTAAACTGTTGCCATCTTCAGTAATCTTGATCTATATCTTCCCACTGGACTCAGATGATTCTTGTCTACCTCTCTTAGCTGATTTTTAGGCTCATTTTTCCTTTTCTGTTTAACTTTTTATGTTTTTCTTAAGTCTTATATTTGAAGACCAAATTTTCTATTAAGGTTTAGTCTTTTCATCAGGAATATTTTCAAAACCCATACTTCACTGAATTTCTTTCTCTTACTCAGGAAGATTATGCTCAGTTTTGCTAGTAATTGATTCTTGATTGTAATTCAATCTTCTTTGCCTTCTGAATAATTTCATACTCTCTAGTCATTTAATGTAAAAGCTGCTGAGTCCTATCCAAGATAAATTGGGAATTTCTGGCTAGATTTCTTTCTTAAAGGCTGAGCCTTAACCAAAGCCAATCAAATTCTAATTGGTCACCTAGGTACTATCCTAGTCCCATCTTGTCATTGTTTGGATCCCAATAGACTCAGATTGAATGTAAATAACAATCATTTCTCTTTGGCCAGAAACCTTGAGGGTCTTCCCTTCCTAGAATCATTTATTCTTTTATTTAGATTTTTTGAACTAGGTGAAAGAGGAGATTCTTTGCCTCAATTGTGACCTAGCCTTAATCACTGAATGGGTAAGGCCTTAGTCAAAATGAGACTTGTTGAAGACCTTCGCTTAAAAAGGCCAAGGTCTCATATCATCCAGGGACATGTCCAGTTTTCCTGATCTATATCTGGCCTCTGGACCCAGACGGCTTTGGAGGGGAAAGTGAGGCTGGTGACTTGCACCATCCTCGCTCACTTAAATCCCATTCACTTGCATGTATGTCAGAGCATCACCTCCCTGATGTCAGAAGAGAAGGAAGGACAAACAATAACAACTGAAGGAAGTCTTAGTCCGGCCTCTGGAGGCTGTCTGATTGCCTGGGGCTGTGCACATGGAAGTCTGGGCCCTGGAGGATGCATGCTTGGCTGGGGCTGCACAGTTGATTCTCACAGCTGAAGTCTAAGGCTCTTCTGGTTTTGCCAAGGCTTGTGGCAAACCCTGGTGCTCCACCATCCTGAAACTCAGAATATCCTGCTGGTGGACTGAGGTGGAGTTTGCTGCCAGCTCAGTGGGGAGCTTTTTGTCTTTGTGCTTCTCCATCCCTTATCCAAGTGAGAGGGGCTCCTCCTTCAGATTTTCTAAGTTTCTTGGGCTAAAGATGGTTTTACAATATCTCTTGCCAGTTTCACTGCTCCAGGACTTCTCTTGGGGTGCTATTTTATGGTTGTCTAGAGTTGAAGATAGGAAGATTATAATGATTCACTGCTTGCTTTCACATTTTGGCTCCCAGAATTGAAGTCCATCTAATTTTTTAAGACAAGGAATTGGTTGAAAAACTTTTTGAGGTAAATGATAGTGAAATTTCTGAAGTCTATCAATGACTATCTTATACTTTGTCCTGAGGGTAGAATTAAAATCCATTTCTTACTTCCCTCCCATGTGATTTTTATTAAGCTCCTTAATCTTTGTTTACCTGTTTCCTTACATGCAAAAGTGGAATAATATCTGTCTAATGTATTTTAAAAGGTTTATGAGAATAAAAAGTTTATGCTATATGACAGATCTTGGAAAACTGTTAAAAACAAAACAAAACAAAACAAACCTATACATATATAAGACATTCTTACCATTTTAATTAGGCTCGTAAAAAGTGGGACATTTATGGAACTGTAGTCATAATGTTTTGCTAATATTTGTTTATTGATGAGAAAATATATTCTTTGTTTAATAGTAATTTTAAGGGACATTAAAAAATAAATATTTTTATGACTCCACATTACAAAAACACAATGTAACTTAACTAAGACTGACTTCAAAGTTACTTAAAATAATTTAAATTTCAAATTAGTTTTTTCCTGACCATTCATCAATCTCCTTGTTCTTCATTTATGTGTTTTTTTAATAGTAAATTTAACTTCCATTCCCCCAGCTCTTCTTTTCTTCCACTTGTGTCTGTTAAACAGTGGTGACAACAACAAATGTGGATATTTTTAGATCTGATTTAGTGGGCACAATTCTATTGGATATTTGTTTCTAACTCGATTTCCAATAAAATTAAATTGATAGCATTGACACACAGAAGTTTTTGATGAATGTGTTTATTAAGACATTGAGGGATATTGTGGATAGCCTAAGGGGGTATAAGTAAGACTGATGAAATTAAATGTACCTAGTGTTTATGGGCTCTATATCTCTGTGTTTTATAAACTAAATATAAGGGGAAATGTCCTCACAATATTTTAACTTCTTTGGGGAAATTGCAGGAAATGTATTTTTCAGCACACAAAACTTATGAAGCACCTGGTGACTGAACTTAGAAAAGTGAAGACAGATCTTTGAATCTTCCATGCAAAACATTTTAATATACCTAAGCTCTTAATTAAAGTTGGGATATAGTTCTTACCCAGTTCTTCCTTGGAGGGAACATCTTTATATTAAGTTTACCACCAAATAAGCATACTTTAAATGTTTAATTTAGGCATTTTATTTCTTATATCATAATAACTTCCCAATCCACATGCATATTTTTAATTAAAAACAATTAGGCAAAATTGTTCAAAACCATAATTGTGATGAACAAAATATTCCATATTCTATATATTTATGTGTATATATTACCCAATTCTAATAAAAAGGTTTATGGACTTAAATCATATAACAATAAAGCACATGTTTATAACAAAAAATAATAATAAATCACACATAATGGGAGAATGAAATTTGTTTGTACAGTGCTTCAAGAATCTATCTGCTTTTATTATCTGTTAGCAAAACAAATCTCTAAGCAAGAGAATTTTATAGAATTGACTTTCCTCTCACTTTGGATTAGACAACTTTAAAAGAGGAAATGCCTACACTTACAGGAATTTTAAAATTTTTTTCTGGGGGTGGAAAGAAGGAAGATCATGGACTTTCTCTTACATTGCTCAGTAGGAGTGTAAAATGAAAGAAAATAATATTTAGATCTATATAAAATTATAGATACATAGATATATATGTTTTTAGGATAAGAGTTAACCTAGTAATGTGACTAGAAAACTGTTCAGAGAGTCAGAAATAACAAGACCTCATTTATGTAGCATTTTTAAGGTTTGTAAATGTCTATACCCATAAAAGCTCCTATGATTCTTACCACACCTTTGCAAGTGGATTCCATTATGTGATAGGTAGGATTATAGACAATACCATTATTGATTTGTAAAAATTAGGGTTGTACAGCTATACATTTTAACAAATATTCCTGGTTTTTTTCTTTTTCTTTTTTTTTCTGAGTATGTGACTCCCTAGATCTTCAAATGAAAAAAAAAAAAACTATTTTTCAAATGATTTCTTTTTTGGGAAAGGAAGGACAACAATGAACTACTGTTTCAGACTGTAATTACACAGGGAAAAAGATTGCTAATAAGATCTTGGGATGATGTTCTTGCAGAGCAAAAAGTCTATTGATAATCATTCCTTCAAATAACTGCCTTAAGTAAACTGATAATCAAGTAGAAAAAAAGTAAAAGCTACAGCATCAATCAACCAACACACATTTATGAAGTACTTACTAAGTCTTAGGTAAGCACTGGAGATCTAACAAGGCACTTAAATGCTAATTGGAGAGGAAACATCCTATAAATAGATAGATATGTGAAGAGTACATATAGAATAGAAGATAGGTTCTCCTCTTTGAGAAAAGACTTAAATGACTGGGGGCAGGGGAAGAATTGGAAGAACTTCTTTATGAAATGGAATTTAGTTTTTAAATACTCTCTGAATCTCAAGAAGAGATGGTGAAGAAAATAAAAGTATTCTAAGTGTGAGGGGGCAATTAGTGCAAAGGAACAGAAAGTAGACATGGAGTGAAGTATTTGCAGAACAGTAAGTAAACTGGTATTTCTAGAATAAAGAGTATGTGGAGTACAGTGAGGTATGAAGTGATGGAGCAGTCACTGGAATTTATTGAGTAGGAGGGGCAGGAGAGTAACATACATAGACCTATGCCTTAGGAAAAATCATCTCCTATTGCATCCAGGTAATCTCCAATTGTCTTGATCTATATCTGGCCAGAAGACACAGGGGGTTCTGGAGGGGAAATTGAGGCAGGTGATCCTGCAGAGCCTTCCCTCACTTAAATCCAATTCAATTGCATGTCAAGGCAATACCTCCTAGATGTCATGGTTTTCTGAAAAAATGAAGGATAAAGAACAAAATAAGATGTATTGTAGTGGCAAAGACTTGAATTTGGTCAAGAGGTAATGAATTTGAACTAGGGAGATATTGATGTGAATGGAGAGGAAAGTATGTATGTAAGAGCAGTTGTGAAGGTACAAGCAATGAGAATTGGCAGTAAAGTGGGGCTGTTGGGATGAATAAGAGTGAAGAGTTAAGTCAGGAACTCTGAGAAATGAATTTGGAGGTTGGCAAAATAGTCATATCCTTAAGAACAATAAGGATTTTCTAAATAATGGGGAGTTTTGAGGGGAAAGATCAGATTGTTCAAGAGTTTGAGATATTGATGGGATATTCAGTTGGAAATGTACTATAGCTATTTGGAGATGTGAGACTGAAACTCAGAAGAGAAACTGGAGTTGGACATATAAACCTTATTTGACGAGGCAACTGAAACCACTGAACTGAAACACGAATGGAGGGATTATAGAAAAGGAAAGAGAAGGCTCATAACAGATCAACGGAGGAAACTCACAATGAAGGAGATTGGAAATCCAGCAAAATGAAAGATGAGGATCTATCTACCAAGAGACACTGAGAAAGACCTGTAAGAAAGGTATGAAGAGAAGAAAGAAAGAACAGTGTCACAAAAACAAAATGTGTAGGAGAATCTCATAGAAAGTGAGACTGGATGACAAATTTTCTAAGTTTTAGAAGAGAATGATCATGAAATCGTATAATTCCCAAAGTTAAGTCTAAGTAAATCTAAAATTCAGAGAATCATTTTCAAAATAAGTTTAATTCTTGTAGATGGAATTAAAGCAAATTAACTGAGATGGATTCCTTTACTCATTACCTGACTTTGTGACTTTGAATGAGTACCTCATTAGCTATGCAGGTTTTGAGAATTTAAACCATATCAGAAAAAGAAGACATGGGGATTATTAGTGTTTCATATATTGGATTTTCTTGCATTTATGAGATGGATCAGTACACACACAGATGAGGTTAAATAAAATCCACCAGCACAGTTGTTTTTTCTCTTTCATGAAGAGTCTATAACTTACAACTTATATGACTTTATTTATTTATTTATTTATTTATTTATTTTATGTTTTTTTTGTTTGTTTGTTTGTTTGTTTTTGTTTTGCTGAGGCAATTGGGGTTAAGTGACTTGCCCAGGGTCACACAACGAGGAAGTGTTAAGTGTCTGAGACCAGATTTGAACTCAGCTCCTCCTGACTTCTGGGCTGGTGCTCTATCCACTGTACCACCTCGCTGCCCCACCTGTATGACTTTAAACAAGATGTTTCATCTACGGAGGATACTAAACCTGAACTTAACTGGGAATTTTGATTATTATTCACAAAATATCCCCAGGTCACACAGTTCTAAAGATACCTTTAAATCACTTAAAAAACCCATACATACATTATATATTTAGTTAATTTTGGGAGACAGGCAAGATACAGAAGTTCTTGAATGGAAAGAGACACTGGAATATATTGAAGATGAATCTTGGGGTTTGGTGAGGTGGTGCAATTGATCAGGAAGGAATTTCCCTGAGGTGTGACTATGGAAGGAAAGAACTTCTGTTAGCATTACTGTTTTAACTAATTATTATTTTTTACTTATATGCTAAGACTCAGCCTGTCTATGATGCTGATATAACATCTTCCAAATTTTAAGATTCTGAAATAAAGTCCTACTTACCGCTTATGCTTTAAGGTTCCTTCTATGACTAAATACAATGATTCTATTAACAATTATATGTGAGGAGCTCAAACAGCAAGTTTTCTGCTCTCATTTAGATATGGTTGTTTTCATAGAAAATAAGGCAGGTAAAAAAAAAGCCCAGATGAAATGAATCTATAGGATGCTGAAGGTCAAAGCAAATTTCACATGTCTAGAATGAAAAATACTTATGATTTTGGAGGAAAAAAGTAAATACATAAAATCAAAGATACTATTTGTGGAACTCAGATACTCATTGTTATTACCACAATGAAAACTGCAAACCTATCCCAGACATTATCCCTTAGCTTGGTCACTTTCTAGGATCCTTCTCCCATGGTACTGACCCTGTTCTGAGATGGATATTATTTTTTATCTCTGGTGCTTGGTTTGTTATCTAGTGTCATCAGTTAAAAATTATAGCACTGTTACATGATTTTTGCAGCATCCTTAGGCCCTCTTAGAGTGGAAATCTCTTGGTCAAAGTTTTTTCTCGTTTTATTGAGGAGGCATCAGCATATGTCATGGAACATGGAACATGAAGTATTAACCTTGGCTCTACCTTGGGGCAGCACCAGAAAGAAGAGTATAACTTAGAAATACACAAATTTTATCAGAAAGCTTTATCTGTAAAATGAGAATATTAATTCTGGTGCCACTTATCTCACAAGGTTGTGAGGAAAATGCTTTCTAAACCTAGGGATGGGGATTTGGCCTATGATTTTGTTGGTATTGTGATCTTATTTGTATGAAAATTATCTACAACACAGCTTATCACATTCTCCACAATTTGTACTCTTAAAAAGTTATTTAGATCACGGAGAGATCAAATGATTTGGCCAGTGTTATCTAACCAATGTGTCAGAGGTAGAATTAGAACAAAATTCTTTGTAATTACAAGGCTAGCTTTCTATCTATTATGTCAACTGATCTCAAACTTTATTGTACTATGATAATATTGATTACTATTAATTGGGAGGGAGAGAGTGAGAGAGAATGTATGTGTGTGTGTGTGTAAGAGAGAGTGAGAGAGAGAGAGAGAGAGAGAGAGAGAGAGAGAGAGAGAGAGAGAAACAAGAGAAAAGATAATGTAAAATAGCTCTGTTTCATGACATTTATTCAGCCTTTGGTTAACTGACATCCCCTGAGGTTACTCTCTCTGTCCTACACTAACAGCATCTTTGGTATCTCAAAATATAGATAATAAAAGGTTTTAATAATGGTTACCTTTGGTTTATGTGGGTTTAAGTAACAGGTGCTATTGATATGTGTATGGAAGCCTCTTTTTAGGTTATGTGAATTTCTATCTGTATGTGTAATATCTGTATTGAGTAGGAACAAACACATATTTGTGATGTACGTGAATCTATGTTTCATGTGAAGGTGAATGTATGCTATCCTACTAGGACTTCTCATAAAAACACAAACTAATTCTGATTTTTAAAGAGCAAAATCATTTACTATATTGAAATGGCCCATTCATCATATAAAGCATTTGATTCTGTCACTTCAAGTACTTGTTAAATCACTTCCAGCTGTTACAATCAAGGACCAGGTACTTCCAAGGTCTGGCAGTTTCTGAGCTCTAGTACACCTTTAAGTATGATTCTTTAATCCAATTCTAGCCTTCATAATAATCAAGTGCCCCCTCCATTTAACTTCAAAGCAACCAGGAACTTATAATTCTTCATTCTGAAGATTTTCAGTCAGACCTTTTAACTAAAGACTGAAAGTTTCTGAATACCTATGAAAGGACATTTTTTTTTTCTATATGGCAGGAATCAAGAATAATGTATTAATTGTGTCTCTAATAATTAGTCCAATATACAGATGAGTTACTTTTCTAATCCACAATGAATTTAATAATAGTACCAAGATATGGAAAGAAAATCCTTATACTATATTGGTGTTTTCAAAGAATTATTGATTCAAGCAGTTTTAATTGAAAATCTACTTTGTTACAGAAAAAGGACAAAAGCAATATTTTAAAGAATACTTATATACTTAAAAAATCTTGAATATACATGACCAGGGTGTAATTGTTCTTAGTTTGAAAATAGTATAATTGAAATCTAATTCTATGTATCAGCTAAAAAGCTTTTTAAAATTATGTTTAAAAATACAGAATAAATTTGGTATTTTCTAAATTGACCAAAATGTTCAATTTGGGTCTTTCTTCAGTCTAAATGACTCCATTTTTTTCATCCACATGAAAACAGCAAAATTAGTTTAATATTTTTTACCCCTCTTCTGGCTAGAATTCTGAAATTGCTACTTAATTAACTAGTAGCAGGTGTGACAATGCAAATATGACATTGGTAGTTTGGAAATAAACATTTATGAAGCATGTAATTATACTTTCATACTGGCAGGTTGCAAAAATCTATTTGGAGCTCAAAATGACAGGACCATTGACCAAGTCCCTGTTCATTGCAGTAATACACACACACACACACACACACACATATTTTAAATGGGTTTACTTTAAGTATTTGGCAGAAAAATCAAGCCAGTGAGAAAAATCAAGCCATGTTCTTCAATTAAAAGAAATTTATTGATATCTTTTCTTTTTATTTCACCTGAATTTCTCCCTATATGTCACTTCTCCCTCTCAGAGAACCATACCATGTGGCACCCCCATCCCCCATCTCCACAAAAAGAAAAAAGTGAAATAAAAGGAAGGCTAAAGGAAGATGAAAAATGAAAGAAAGATAAAAGGAAGGTGAAATCATCAAGATGTAAGAAAACAAGTATTAAACACAAATGTGTGCCAGTCATTACATTAAGCACTATACAAATATTATCTTGTTTTATACAACAAAACAGTTGAAGAAACTGAGGCAATCAGAAGTTAAGTGACTTGCCCTGGGTTACACAGTTAATAAGTATCTGAGGCTGGATAGTGTTCTGACTCCAGATTCAGCAGTCTATCTACTGTATTTTTCAGCTGTTTCTTTGTTTTATACATATACATATATACACACATGCATGTAGATATATAGATACATGTGTACATATATACACATGCATGCACACATATAAAGAGATATACGTGTATATGTATATATATATATATATAAGATATATGCAGTGGAATAGTATTTTCTGAGTCTATAAATGAGAGAAGACTAAATATAAAATCATAAAATATTAGAATTGGAAACAACCACAGAAGTCATCTAGGGCAAAGCCAATTCCCTATCCAAATCATAATCTTTTAAAAAATTTAATCAATTTTAAAATTTTATTATTTATTTATTTTAAACATTATTTTCCTTTTAAATTGAATTTCAAATTCTCTCTTCCTCCCTTACCCTCCCATTCACATTGAAAAGGCAACTATATGATATCAATTATGCATATGTAATCAAGCAAAGTCTATTTCCATATTAGCCATTTTTTAAACAAAAAATAAAGTGAGAAAATTATATTTTAATTCACACTCAAAGTTCATCAGTCCTCTCTCTGGAGGTAGATAACATTTTTTTTTCATCAGGAGTCTTTTGGAATTGACTTGGATCATTTCCCAATTGATAAGTATTCTTTCAATTTCCAATTCTTTGCCACTACAAAAGAGCTTACACACACATACACACAAACGTGTGTGTGTGTATGTATGTGTGTATACATTGAATGAAATAACACCTTAAAAAGCAGAGGAAGACAAATGGCTAAAAAAATTAAAAAAAAATGAAGGAAAGAATGCCTTAAAATTGGCTATACCACTATTAGGTCTTTATCCTAAAGTGATACATCTCTTTAGGATAAAGACCTATCAGTGGTATGGCTGGATCAAAGGGTATGTACATTTTTATAGCACTGTGGGTCTAGTTCCAAATTGTTCTCCAGAATGGTTGAACCAGTTCATTATTCCACCAGTATATTGTTAATGGACTTGTTTTTCCTTATCCCCTTTAGCATTAGTTATTTCTGATAGGAATCAGGTAATACCATGTATTATTTTAATGCCATTCTCTTATCAATAGTGATTTAGAGCATTTTTTTTTTCCATATGACTACAGATAGCTTTGATTTCTTCTGCTGAAAACTGAAAAAAAAAGTCATACTTTGACTATTATTAATTAGGGAATAGATTTTTTTATAAATTTGACACAGTTCTCTATATAGTTTATACTTAAGAAATTAGACTAGGCAAACTTCTATAAATTTTTTTTGATATACTTCTGACTATGGTACTTTTTAGAGAATGTAGTTTCCTGATTATCCCTTTCACTTAGATTTATTTTTGCTCTGCTTTGTTTGAAATCATGATTCCTACCTTCCCTTCTCCCTGTCCCCCAATTTAGTTGAAGCTTATTAGATTCTGCTCCAATTCTTTATTTTAACTTTATGTCTTTCTGTTGCAAGAGTGCCTTTTATAAACAACGTATTGTTAGATTCTGGTTTCTAATCTATTCTATCTTCTTCCATTTTATAGGTTGTCAGTGAGATTCTTTAAATTTCCATTTTATTTCCTATATTTAAGGTTTCTTTAGCCATTTTCCTTGATGATTTCTTAAAATATGTTGTCTTGGCTCTTCCTTGATCATGGCTTTTAGGTAGTTCAATAATTCCTAAATTACTTTTCCTTGATCTATATTTCAGGTCAGTTTTTCTGATGAGATATTTCACATCTTCTATTTTTCATTCTTTTTACTTTGTTCTATTTTTCTTGATGTCATATGAAGTCATTAGCATCCACTTCTAAATTCTAATTTTTTTAAGGAATTATTTTCTTCACTGAGTTTTTGTACTTTTTTTTTTTTAATTTGGCCCATTTTGTTTTTTCAAGGCATTCTTTCCTTAAAATTTTTTTTTTAACTTTTTTATCCATTTGTCTTACTTTGCCTTTTAAGGTGTTATTTCATTCAATGTATACACTCCCACCCACCCACCCATCCACCCCCACATACATTTTCAAATATATATATATATATATATACATAGTGTGTGTTTATTTTTCTTGTTGGTGTCTCTTTAGCTAATGTATTAATTCTTTTTTCATAATTTTCTTGCATTACTCTTATTTCTTTTCTTTTTTCTTTTTGCTTTTTGCTTTTTGCTGAGGCAATTGGGGTTAAATGACTTTCCCAGGGTCATGCATCTCATTTCTTTTCCTATTATTTTCTTTACCACTCTTACCTCTTTCTTTAGCTATTCTAAAAATTCATGTTGAGCTTGTCTTCAGTTAATGTTTTTCTTTGAAGATTTTCTGGTAGCTGTTTTCATAGTTTTATCTTCTTCTGTATTTATGTCTTGGTCTTATCACTGCAATATCTTTTTATGGTAAAATTCTTTTGATTTTATTATTTGCTCATTTTTGTAGTCTGCTTCTTAACTGTGAACTTTATGTTAAAGTGCATTTTTTGTTCTCTTGGTGGTAGGGAGGCATTGTCCATGTTTCATACTTTTTGTGTTGTTCTTTTTAGCACCAGTTCTGAGTATCTGCAAGTTTTTGGTGCTTCAAAAGTGGTGTGAAGTTGGGAAAGTTGTGGTCACTAATCCCCTACTTTGCATTCTGGTCTTTAGCCAGGAAGAACCTTTGATAATTTCTAGCCACATGAACTAGCACTTTTTTTTTTTAAATCTTGAAATTGTAACCAGGGTCTCTATGCCCTTGTGATCAAACTCCAGTGCCCCCCCCCCCAAACTATGAGCTGAATGTCTTTGAGCAAAAACTAGAGAAAGTGTTCCTGCCGTTGCTATTTCAATTCCTGAATATAGGTTGATTTATCTCTTATCTGCCATCTTGACTCTGCCCTTTCTTAGTCTATTGACCTGTCCAACAGTTCAGTTTGCCCCATGGAGGCTGCAGCTACTGAAGATAGAAAACTGTAGTAGCAGCACCAGACTTCCTTCTAGTTTGCTCTGAGACGATTTTCTTGGACTGAATTTTATGCCAAAGTTGGGTTTGATTCACCTGGGGATGGGGAGGCACTGTGCCAAACTTCAGGGCTTTCTGTGCTTCTTTTTTCCTGTAGTAGTTCTGACAGAATACAAGATTTTAGTGCTTTTAAGATGGTGTGAAATTGGCAAAGGTATGGTCACTTTTTTCCTGGTCTGTGCTCTGGTCTTTAGCCAGGAAGGCTCCCTGGATTTCTGCAGTCCCTAGTACCAGCATCTCTCTTTTACTTGAAACTGATATTAAAGCTCCCATTTCTTGGTGACCTACCCCAACTACTCCTCTCTGCCTAGAACTGTGATCAGAATGTCTCTTGGAGAACTCATACAATTTTCAGCAGCTGCTGCTGCTTTCACCACTGTTGCTGCCCTTTGTGTGTGAAGTTTTAGACAGTTTTCCATTCTAGTGTCACAACCTTTTCCTGCCAATCTCCTAAATTTCCTAAGTCTGGAAAAAGATCTCACCTTATATACCAACATCTCACACCATGTACCAAGATAAGGTCGAAGTGAGTACATGAGTTAGACATAAAGGGTGATACCATATGGAAATTAAGGAAACAAGGAATAGATTATATGTGAAATCTATGGAGAAGGGAAGATTTTATGACTAAGCAAGAAATAGAGAACATTATAAAATGCAAAATGGATAATTTTGTTTATACTAAATTGAAAAAAATTCACAAGCAAAACCAATGCAGAAAACTGGAAAATAATTTTTACAGCCACTGTTTGTTATAAAGGCTTCATTTCTAAAATATATAGAGAAATGAAGCAAATTTATAAGAACACTAGTCATTTCTTAATTGATAGATGGTCAAAGGATATGAACAGGCAGTTTTCAGATGAAATAAAAGCTATTTATAATCATATGAAATAATTCTCTAAATCACTATTGATAAGAGAAATGCAAATTAAAACAACTGAGGTACTACCTTGTACCTATCAGATTGGCTAAGACAATAGGAAAAATAATGATAAACGTTGGAGGAGATGTGAGAAAACCAGAACACTATTGTATTAATAGTTAATGGTGGTATGAACTGATTCTATAATTTTGGAGAGCAATTTGGAACTATCCCCTAAAATAACTATAACACTATATATTTACTTCAAGGATTGGATTCCAAAGAAATCATAAAAAATGAAAAAGGATCCAAATGTATAAAAAATATTTATGGCAGTTCTTTTTCTGATAGCAAAAAAAAAAAAAAAAAAAGAAAACAACCAAAAAAACCCCTAGAAATTGAGGAGTTGGCCCTTAATTAGGAAATGGCCAAACAAGGTGTGGCATATAATGTAATGTATTCTTATTATGCTATAAGAAATAATGAGTAGATGGATTTCGGGAAAAAAATCCTGGAAAGACTTACATGACTGATGTTGAATGAAGGGAGCAGGACCAAGAGAAGATTCTACATAGTAAGGACAAGATTGTGAAGTGATCAACTATGATAGATTTAACTCTTTTCAGCAATGCAATGATTCAAGACAGTTCCAAGGGACTCATGATGGAAAATGCTGACCACATCCTGAGAATGAACTATGGAGTTTGAATGCATATCAAAGTATATTATTTTCATTTTTTTCTTCTCTGTTTTTCCCTTTAGGTTTGAGTCTTCTTTCACAACAAAATAACTGTGTAAATATATTTAGCAAAATTGTACATATATAACCTATATCAGATTGTTTGCTGTGTCTTGGAGAGGGAGAGAGAGAGAGAAAATTTTGAAGCTCAAAGTCTTATAAAAATGAATGTTGAAAACTCTCTTTACATGTAATTGGAACTATTAAGTAAGAAAAGTCTCACCTTGACCTTTTTTTTTTTTTTGTTTTGTCACTCCAAAATTTTATTTGAAAGTTGTTTGGAGATGAAATCTGGGAGAGTTCGGCTTGGTTGCCTCTAATGCACTCTCCTTGGGTCCAACTCCCAAATAATGAATCTTGTCTGAAATATCACTGACAAGCATTCATCCAATGTTAAGAAAATTGCCAGTGATGGAGAACTCACTACTTTAGGAGGCATGCCATTTCCTACTTGTTGGGAAGTTTTTCCCTTTTATTGAGTAAAACTATTCCTCCCCCTATTTTCTAATCATTGGAGTTTTCATTCTGAGAGCCAAGAGGAACAAATTTTCTACAAAAATTCTTCAAATGTTTGAAGAAAGCAATCATGTTCTCCCCCAAGTCATATTTTCTGCAGGTTGAACATCTTTACAAGCAATCTCTATGGGATTTTAAGTCATTTTACCATTTTAGTCATTATATCCCCCTACATATTCACTAGCTTGTCATTATACTTCCTAATATGTGGCACTTGTCATCACCAATGTGATGAAAAAAAAATCTCACAACAGGGTTTCTAAATTCAAAATTTGATCTAGAAATGCTAAACATGCTATTAAAAATTGCAGTTTAGTAATGAAAAGTTTTTCCTATGTCACTAAACATAAGAATATTTCTAAATATTACTATTTTGTTCACAAAGGCAAAATATTTGGTTGGCTGAGTAATTTTATACTTTTCAGTAGGCTATTAAGGCAATGTACAACTAAAATGACTGTAGTCTTTATTTATTTTGTCTTGTTCAGGATATTTTCTTAGAACATCTCCTAGTGTCAGGAAAAACTGAGTTCAAATCCAGCTATGTAACCCTAGTCAAGTCATTCATCCTCTGTCAGCCTGTTTTCTCAGCTATAAATTGGGAATTATAATGGTGATTACTTTACAGGATTATTATGAGAGTCAAATGAGAATATTTGTAAAAAGTTCTTAGCATAATGCCTGACACAGTGAATATATAAATACTTATTTATTCCCTTCTCTCCCTTCCCATTTCATTCTTCTTTCTCTAATCCTTCCATTTTCTTCCTTTACTCCTTCCCTTCCTGCCACTGTAATTCTCTCTTCTTCCCCTTCCCTTCTCCTTTTCTCAATTCTCTTCTCCCTTTCCCCTTTCTTCTTCATTCCCTTCTCTTCTTCCCTTCTAGATCTATTGTTCAAAACTTTCATATAATTGCCATAATTTTCTCATATTTAGAATTAGAAGGGACCTTAAAGGCCAGATGGTCCAACTTTTTTCATTTTATAGCTGAGGAAGAAGGATCAGAGAGCTTGAGTGATTGCCCAAGGCTACACAGAGAGTAAATAAAAGAGCTGAGATTCAAATTCAGGTTCCCCGAATCAAAATCCAGTGTTCTTTCCACTATCTTCTCTCTCTCTTCCAGTCATTATTTTTTTTTAAAGTGAATTGTACAAATCTATTATGTACCACTGCTGTTATTATGGTGATGTGACTATCATGTCATAGAAAAGTCATCATGCTTTAGGGAGAGGATAAGACTTTTAAAAATAGGCTTGACCTTTTAACGAATTATAGTACTTGATCAATCACTTCATATGTGAGCAGGCATGAAATGTATTTTAATAAAAAGAAAGGGTTTGTATGTAACTATTTATCTAGAGATTTATATTAAAACAACTTTGAAAGTAGTGATAATTTAGGTAATTTAGGGATGGGAAAGTAAAAGTGTAGATTAATCTGATTATTCTCAAAAGATTCAGTACTTTAAATGAACTGTCTTTGATTCTATATTTCATTTTAGATTTCAGGGACATGAAAGCAGGCCCAGTAATTTCTCTTCATCCTAGTCTCCTTTGACTGAAATAGTTGAATAATTATGCCTTGAATTTTGAGTTGCTCATTTATCCTCCCCATATCTAGTTAAAGTTGAAATGGCAGCTATTATTTATTATTTCTCACAAAGGAAAAACTAGGCATAAAGATATTTGGGAATTTTCCTGCATGCTATGTCTGCATAGTCCCAACAGTTCAATTATTTTCAATTTGAATGTGTTGTTTTGGCTACCTTAATAATGTAAATGATTAAAAGACTTCTAGATGTTGAACTGATTGACTTAATTAACATAACAAGATCATCTGTGATTAGCTTAGAGCTCTGTAAATTATAGAGTGTAAATTATAGAGAAATGTTAAGTATTTTAACAATAAGTGTTATTATTATATGCATGAAGCCTAAAACTCCCAAATAACATGCATTTATTCACAGAATGATTTTGGAAGATGATGGATAATTGTGTTCAGTTCCATTTTGCCCTAATTCAATAGTTATAGATAAACAACAATCTCCTTCTAGGATGCAGTCTATCAAAATCTCTTGTCCCCCTGTCTCTTCTCATTGGATAGGTTGGGGACATGGGAGAAAGAAGTAAGAAGCCTTTTGGATAAGAGTTATCACCTCTATTATCTTGTGCATGATTTCAGAAATAAGTCATCACTTAAGTCATCACACAAGAACTGAAACTCCTGATTTCTTCTTTCATTTTTCTCCAGTGAAAAAGATTCCTTTAAGCTTGGATTTATTTTATTTTCCTTTAGGGACTAAAGTAAGGTTGTAACTGGTTACCTAGCTAACTTGTGCTAATGGATTCTAGGTTTTAGAGCTAGGAGCTTGAACTATTTTTGAAATAGTTTCAAAAATTTCTGATATAAAACAACCTGGAGAATGTATGCATGTGATTGAATGAAAATGAATGAAAAAAGGACATCCAGGTCATGTGACCAATAAGATGGAGGATTAGTGATGTTTTTCCTGATCCTTATGACTTCTCAATATCCTTAGAAATAAGAATTATGAAAAAGAGAAAAGACAATTTCATTTGTCTCTGTGGTCTAAGAACTCTAAGGAAGTAACAACTGAGTGAACTAGCAACAAAAAAGGCTTATCCCCAAATGCTAGGATGCCTCCTTCTCTATAGCCACCATTCCTTTTTGGGGCTGCATAACCCTATTCACAAGTTTTTGGCAAAACTCATCTGTGCCCATCCCTTACCTGCCCACCAGAAAACCAAAAGCCAGAAGTTTGTTGGCCTGAAATTTCAACATGGGAACATTTTATGCTCCATCAATACTCATTAAGGAGCAAAGGGAATTGGGGTGAAAAGTCAAAAATAATCCCCGACACACAAAAATTCAACCACTTAACAGTTTGATTTAAATGAAATATTTTTAATAATTAAGCTGCATAAGTGAAGGAAATATTGTTTATTTAATATATGTAATTATATTCTTTTCAGTAATTCTACTTTTCTGCAACTCTTCACTGAGTTACAGAATAAGACAAATAAAATCAGAAAAAATAGTTTTATAAGCTATGTAACACTTCTTGAGCATGACAACTCTAAATTTGCCACTTCGATCACAGTTTAAACTATTATTTGGGACAGAAATTCTTTATGTAGCATTTATGAACTTTATTTTGGTAACTGCATTTTAATAAAAACTTTGAAATTCCCATGTTATCTTATTTGATTCATTAAAATATTAATGGGAAAAGGAGCTTATAAACTTTGTCAAATTGCTAAAGTATTTCACACACACACACATTAAGAACACCTGTCTTAATAGATTTTCACATATAAACACTTCTACCTTAACATCCTTTCTCAGGATCCAAATGATTAGATATTTCTAAACTAAACTAAAAGAGAGAAAAAAGTAATTCCAATATGGAAACTTTGAGAGGGAGTGGTAAATAGAGAGACTGAACAAATGAGTGATTAAACAAAAACTTCCTCAAATAATGACAAAAAAAATTATGGGTTAGAAAGTCAAGGATATAACAAGAAAAACACAATTAAGCAAAAGTTATAACTAAGACCAATTTTTCAACAGACAGAAAAAAACAGAGACAAAGAGGATGTAACTATGAGTATCCTGAGATTAGGTGGAAGTCTAACAAAATAACTGAAGGAAGAAATAAAGTAAAAATTTAGAGCCCCGGGACAGCTAGGTGGTGTAGTGGATAGAGCACCAGCCTGAAGTCAGGAGGACTTGAGTTCAAATCTGGTCTCAGACACTTAACATTCCCTAGCTGTGTGACCCTGGGTAAGTCACTTAACCTCAATTGCCTCAGCAAAAAGCAAAAAAAAAAAAAAAAAAAAAAGAAAAGAAAAAGAAAAATGTAGAACCCTTATTAAACAATTGAAAAGAGAATTGACAGCTAAAGAGAAACTAGAAATTCTTAATAAAGAAGTGATTGTCCTTAAAAATGGAATGGAAAAAATGGAATTTAAATTTCAATGACATTGTCAGACTCACATTTTAGGAATATCAATTTATTATTTTTGTGAAGAATAAATTGGAAAAAGGAAAAAATGGAAGCATGGGTACCAATTAGGCAGGTGTTAGAATAGTCTAGGTCCTAATTAATAAGCTGTTGAGCTAGGGTAGTAGATGTATTAGTAGAAAAAAAGAGACAGATGTTGTAGAGGCTAAATCAGTGACTTTTCAAATGATTGTGTGGTAGAAAGGAAGAAAAAAGTTGAAGATGACATAAAGGTTGTAAACCATGAGTTACTGAAAGAATGATGGAAAGTTTAGAAGAAGGAAGTAGGCTAATCAAGGCAGATACTGAGCTTTATTTTATACTTGATAAAGTATAAATTTCTACCAGGACATCCATTTGGAATCTTAATAGAACATTAGAAAAAAAATAACCTAAATATCATAGTGATTGTAAATGACACACATAAAAACATATATATGTACATATATACATAGGTATGTACATATATGTATGTGTATATGTATTTAGCATTACAGATTTATAAAAATCCATCACTACTAGAACAAAAAGAAATTAAGAATATCAGAAATGCTAAAAAATCTTTATAGACTTAAAATAACCCAGATTTATGATTTTATTGCTGTAGTATATTCTTATGTGGAAAGTCTACATTAAAAAAGATGTCAGCTTTATTGTAATTTATGGTATTTAGATAGTTACCTGTAGAATTGTCTTTTTGGGAAATATATCAGGTATAGGACTTCTTGATGACAAGGCTGGACTTTTATCCACAATAAAAAGCTTCCATTTTTACACACCATAATGTAATAAAAATTATAATAAATATAGGAAATAGTTAAATGGGATAAATAATATTAGCTCTAGTTGGTATAAAGAAGTTCCTTACAAAGACATTTCTTATCACATTGTATGTTGTACACAGATATGTTGTGAGAGAAATATTTTACAAAGTCATTCAGTCAATAAATATTTATTAAGTACTTATTTCATGTCAGAATCTATACTAAATGCTGGAGATACAAAGAAAAGGAAAGCACAGTTCCTTATCTGAAGGAGTTATAGTCTAATGGGAAAGACTAAAAATAATTTATACAAAATCCATGTACAGGACAAAATGAGGGTGAATGTATTATTGACATACATTAATACTTTGGAATACATTAAACATTAACATTAAAAAGAAGCAGGAATGGCTTATTATAGAAAATGAGATTTTAATTTAGACCCAACTGAAGAAAGGCAGGGAAGCCAGAAGGTGAAGATGAGGAGGGAGAGAACTCCAAACATGGAGAACAGTCATTGAAAATGCCTAGAGCTTGGAGATAGAATATCCTGTTTAAATAATAGCAAGGACAGTGGAACTGGGATATAGAGTTTGTGGGGAGTAAAGTGTAGAAAACTGGAAAAGTAGGAAGACTTTTGTGAAGGTGTTTGAATGACAAGGAAGAGATTTTATATTTGATCTTGGAGTTGATAGGGAATAGCTGAAGCTTATTGAATAGGGGTGCTATAATGTTAGTTCTGCATTTTGGGAAGATTAATTTGGCAATTAATTGGATAATAGACTGGAGTGATGAGAGACTTGATGTAGGCTATTGAAGTAGTCCAATCAGGAGGTAATGAGAATCTGTATTTGAATGATGATAACTTCAGTAGAGAGAAAGGATGTTTTAAAATTATACCACGAGGATAAAATCCACAAGACTCGGCAACAGATTAGAAATGGGATGAGGATGAGAATGAGGAACTGAGAATGACAATTAGTTTCTGAGCTCAAAGGACTGGAAAAAGGGTGATTCATTTTGACAATAATCAGGAAGTTGGGAAGATAAAGAGTTTTGGCGGAAATATGATGAGTTTTGTTTTAGACACACTGACTAAGATTTCTACAAAACTTCTAGATTTCTGAGTCTAGAATTCAGAAGGACAATGCAGGTATGGAGAAGCAGATCTAAGAAAAATCAGAATAACTGCACTTTAGGCTATGAACTTTGATGACTGTGGAAAAGAAAGTGAACTCTATCTCACTTAAATGCAATTCATTCACAAATCAAGACATCACTTTCTTGTTGTCCTTGATCCTGTTTGAGAACAAAAAAGAGAGATTAAAATAGAATCCTTGGGAATTAATGAGATCATCAATTAAAAGATTATAGAAAGATTAAAAACAGGACCAGGATAAAACAAACCCTTGTACCCACCTTTAGGAGACATGACCTAAATTCAGAAGCAGCAGTTGTTGCTGTTGATCTTTCAGGAGGTCGATGTCTTGACTTGTATAAATTGGATTTAAGAGAGATGGAATTAAGCAAAGTTGTCAGCCTCTCTCTACTATCAAAAAACCAAAAACCAAAAAACCCAAAGCATGATTAGGGGCAGCTAGGTAGTGCAGTGGATAGAGCACAGCCCTGAAGTCAGGAGGACCTGAGTTTAAGTCTGGTCTCAGACACTTAACACTTCCTAGCTCTGTGACCCTGGGCAAATCACTTAACCCAATTGCCTCAGCAAGAAAAAAAAAAAAAAAAAAAAAAAAAAAAAAAAAAAAAAAAAAAAAAGATTAACAATGCCAAAGACTGAGATCAAAGAGACCTCATTCTAGAGTTGGGGGGAAAAATCATTTTTAAAAAATTTGCTCATATGTTTCTTTATTTAGGTGTTTGTTTGTTAGATTTGGTGAGATCACTGGTAATTTTGGAGGAAGAAATTCAGTTAAATGATGAGGTTTAAGCCATATTGCAGAGAGTTAAAAAAGAGAATGAGGAAAAAGGAAATGGAGGCAATGAGCAATAATTGCAGATGATCTTCTCAAGGAATTTTGACACAAAAAAGAGAAGAAATATGAAATAATAGTGAAGATAGGTGAATTTTCTAAGGATGGAGGAGATGCGGGCACTTTTGTAGTCAGGAGGGAAACAATGACCCGTACAAACAGATGCTGAAGTAAGATAGTGAGTACTATAGAAGTGGAAATCTGCTGGTGAAGACTTGATAAAATGGGATCACTTGTTCTAATAGACTTATTTACCTTGGTAAGAATGACCACCATTTCATGTGAAAGAGAGGTGAAAGAAGAAATAGTGGCAGAAGCTATCTGTGTGAGATAAAATAAAAGAGAGAACTCTTGGTGAATGCTTTTATTTTTTTCAGCAGAATATGAAGCAAGGTTCTCAGCAAGGAAGTTGGAAGATGTGGAAGCCATGAGAGGTTTTAGTTTGTGAGAGTCATTCAGTGAATGGAATTGATGATTCAATTAGGGAGGTGTGAAAACATTACTTTTCTGCAATGAGCTCCCACTTGAGATTATGTAATATAAATTTGAAACCCTAAAACCCCAGCTACAGGGATAAAGAGTCCTAATTGACCAGAAAACTTCTGAAAAAACTTAATAGTAAACTGGCAGAAATTATGGTTAGAACAATACCCCTTGTAATATATGAAATAAAGCTTCAAGTTTAACCACATCGTTCTTCACGAGAGTCCATCAATGCAGGAGTCATTAATGCCCTCCAAGCTTTCAGAAGAAGAAAAAAAAATGGCCCAAATTGGCCTAGACTAAGTAAGACTGACAAACTGTTTTGAGTGTCATCTTTCCTCTGCCCCAAGCCAAATTGGTCTCTCTTTTGCATTTAAAATTAAAATATTAATAGTCCATCACATACTCATTTAATAAGTACCAGATTATTCTATCATTCTTTTAGTATATAAGCATCTCAGAGAGACTTTTCTACATATTTTTCTGGATTTTTCGTCAATTTTCTTAAAGATTTGATAATTCTATATTGCTTAATCCTTGCCTTTGTGGGTATTTGGTTTTTTGTTTTGTTTTGTTTTGTTTGTTTTTTTTCCAGGATAGTGGATAATAGTGTATGTGCAGAGGTTTCTAACTGTATCCCCTGAAGTTGCCAGGGCTCATGCTTTCATGAGAATCATGATAAAATAGAATGAAAGTGTCTTGGAAAACTATGGAAGATATGTGGACATTTTGTATCTGGTTCCAATTGGATAATCATTTGGCAAAACAGAATCTTTGACAAAATGTGATGACTCTCAAAACAGTCTAATCTCAGTACAGCAAGGTGATCCTTTTATTTCTTCTTAGATTGTTATCTATTTTGTACACTGTTGATTCTAAACCTTCTTTTATCTTTTCAAACTTCCCTATTACCCTTTCCTCATGCTTTAGGGGATCTTCTTTATTGGTAAAAAAGGCCATTTTCTATTTCCCCCTTCTTTATAACTCACAATCACTTGCCTATTCCTAAGAAATAAGGGAGTTTCAACAAATGATCTTCCTTAGCGTACTTTGTATATGTATTTTTTATAATCACGAAATTGATGGAAAGTGGCAGTGAATTTAATTTTTTATTTTGTCCAGTTTCTCTAAGCTTCTGTCTTTGAAAGCATTCTTAGCTTTCTTGAAGATTCAGGCCAAGTGCAATCTCTTCCCTGCACAAAGCCTTTCTTTATCTCATCATTTGAAAAGGTCTTAGCTTCTTGAGGCCAGGGACTGTTTCATTTTTGACCAAATATCCTAGCATAGTGCCTTACACAAAATTTGTAAATACTTGATAGATTTTAAATATGTCTCATCAAATTCCTTAGAAGAATATAAATTCCTTAGAAAAACATAAAAATCCTATTAAAATAACTCTGCCTATTAAATAATTCTCTCTCTATTAAACCAAGAGTGAAAGTGTAGCATGGTATAAAATGTGTTTCTGACTCACATCCTCAGAATTACTGTGAATCAGAAACTTCTACCTTTCAAATATCTTTAAAGGGGTGAATTATGAAACATATCATTCCATAACTCTGTTTAGTTTGGAGAATAATTTGGATAAGATTACCTAAGCCTGGAAATTGTCATATATTGGCATTCTGTCTTTCTATATTTATTCATTCAAGTTGTCACAATTAGTTTCATGACTTTTGTTGACTTTCACACTCTTTAGTTAACACTCTTTGAATTATGAACAATTATTCACAGAACATCTAACAAGAACTTTCTTATACATGGAACAATTTGAACATTTACAAAAAGACACATTACAAAGTTAAATGAACACATAGTGTTGCCCCTTCTGTTTGCTAATTGTGTGAAATAACAGGGAACTGCAGAAACAATTTTCTACTGACTTGCCTAGAGCAAAACCATGGTATCTTGGAAAAGACTTTTGGAGACAGAAAAGACATGGAGATAATTTTTCATTTTATAAACAAAGAAACTGAAGTCTAATCGCCACAGGCATTTCAGTAGACTAGTTTGGTTAAGGTTTGGCAAAAAGCTGGTTAGCAAAACTATTGGTTGATATTGGGTAAGTCTAGGTTATAGCATAGGCAGGTTACAGTGTATGGGGAGGATATTCTCTGGTTCACAAAGGCAGACAGAACTCATGGATGGACAGATAGTATAATTGCACAAATAGATATAGATATAAAGAAAATCTTTCTAATATTGTTATTCAAAATGGAATATGTTGAATTAGGAAGTAAGCCTAATTGGTGGTTTTTAGGAAGAATTTGAATAAAATCCTTCTGATGATGTTGTTTATGAAATACATACTCTGGGCTTTGGTTGGAATGGCCAGCCCTGAAATTCTATGGGTCTATGCTTCTACCTTGAAGTCTTTTCTCATCTCTAAGATGGAAGAGACCTTTCTCTCCTCTGGACTTTCAGTCCTCTTTGATTGTATCTTTTTATGTATTTTATTATTTTCTACTCTGAATTAAAGTTATTTTTATGAATGCCTTCCCCTCCCTAGAGTATAAAATATTTAAGGACAAGGGATGCCTGAAACTTTGTAATTTTCCATATTTGTAATGTGCTTTTTATTTTGCTAGTTTTCACATTGTACTTGAATGAATAAATAAATAAATGTGTTTTCTTCTGATTTTGACAGGTCCTGGTAAATTAGAAATGATCAGACAAAAACATCACTCTATGGACATTCTAATTAAATATATTTTTATTAACAAAATGAAAAAATGATTACTTAATGAAAGTACATTTTACTTTCCCTCTCCAATTTCACTCATTTTTCTTTTAGACTCTCAAATGTGAGTAGTAATGGAAATTAAGGAAATAACAAGCAAAGTAAACTAAATCTAGCCAATGTTGTGAGTGTTGTTTCTTTATCTTAGGTGAAAAAAAGTGGTTTGATAAAAATTAAACATCGACCTTAAGTCAAAAAAGACAGCAGAAAAGAAACCACATCATAGCCAAGAGTAGAGCTGAGTAAAGATGAGCATATCAAGTATGAGAGACAGATGATGAAAAGACAAAAAGTTATATAGTCATTTCATACTTGATGTTAAATTCCACTTTTCTTTCCTCTTTTCTTTTCTTTTCCTTTTGCTTGTAATGCTCAAGGAGAAACTGAGGCAGTATCACACAGTGGAAATTAAGTAACACTTTATTGATGTTAATTGAGAGTTCAGAATCCATAGCTATGGATCAGGACTGGTGGGACTCATGTCTCAAAGCACGAAGTCCAGGCCAGAGACTGACAGATGTCAGCCTACTGAATAATACAAAGTATTATTCAGCCGCCCCATCCAGGGACTTCAAACATTATATAGGGTTCTATAGCTCAGGGAGACAAAGAACTCATGGGAACAGCTGAACATATCTGGTGTCCAAGGAAACCATAAATTCATTTCTGGCAGGTAAGGAGTAGAATGCCAGAACTGGGAGAAGACAGAAAGTCTGGGTCATACAGATAAGGGGGATGTTGAGGCTGGTCTGGAGGTATCATAACTCCTTTGGAATGTGAGGCCAATTATTTCTGAAGGTCAGGAAGTGGGTATTGCTATTATGGGACAGAGCAATTAAGGGAAACTGAAACAGCAATTAAGGGAAACTAAAACAGCAACTGAGGGAAACTGAGACTGTGGCACAACATGCTGAGGCAATCGGGGTTAAGTAACTTGCCCAAGGTCACACATCTAGAAAGAATTAAGTGTCTGAGGCTAGATTTGAAGTCAAATCCTCTGACTTCAGGGCTGGTGCTCTACCTACTGGACCACCTAGCTTCCCCTCTTCTTTCCTATAATGGTCCATTTTTCATTTTATTCTTCCTTATTTTTCCCCTTTTGAAATCCTCTGATAAGAACAAAATCACCCAAAGGATGTTTGTTGTTGTTAAGTCACAATAATATCCTTTGAAGATGTTTTGATTACAAATGGATACTTGTCTGTTTCTTCATCTATTAGACTCCTTCCAATTGCTAAAATATATCTGTTTTTCAAGATTTCTCTGTAATCTTGTATTTTCATTTCAGGATTCCTATTCAGCTCTTTTTAAAAAATTCCTTTTTACTATAATCAGAAATACTTGAAATTCCATTAAAGGTTCATTCCCACCTCCCCAAGAATAGGATTATATTATTTTATTTTGCAAACTAATTTGTTCTGATTATGTCTCTCTCTTTTGTTTTTAATAATAGTGAATTTCAAAATCTCCCTTTTTCAGTAGAATCCTTTAGGTCTTATGTCCTCCTGATTTTTTTTTTTTTTTGACATTTGAACTGATTTTGGATATTGGTTTATGAACACCATGGGCCTTTCTAAGAAAGAGGTTCTGTTCTACCTTCCTCCAGATGCATATTCTTGTAGGATACACATAACATGTTTTTGTTTCTAGTTCCTCTGATAGGCCTATTGGCTCTGATACCGGCACTGTTTACAGGACCTTTTTCTACTATTTTTGAAGTTCTGGCTGCTTTGTATGCAGTTCTGGATGGAAAGAAGTAATTTACTACAATTTCTTATTAGATTTCTTGATCATCATTTTGGCTTATCTTCAGACTTTTTGATGAAGATATGGATGATCTGCTTCTCATTCAGAAAACCATATTGAAGTCATATTAATGCAATTGTTGAGTTATAAATTGGTCCAGCCATTCTAGAAAACAACTGGATAAAATATTCTCTAAAATTTCTAAACTATTCTTTAGCCAGCAAATAATCTTTGATCCAAGAATACTACTATTTGGTCTGTACTCCAAAGAAATCAAAGAAAGAAAAAACAATCAATATGTACAAAATATTTAAAGTAGTTCTTTTTGTAGTGGCAAAGATCTCTAAAATAATAATATGCTCATCAATTATAGAGTACTTAAAATATATATAGTTTATGAAAACAGTATAATACTCTTGTGACAAATGAAATAATGGATGGTTTCAGAAAAATCTTATAAATATTTAGGAACCAATACAAAGTGATGCAAAGTTTCTTTAGTAAGTAGAAACAGGAAAACAATATAATATAATAATATTTTTTTAAAAACAATTTTAAAAGACTTAATTTTTATTAATTTTTAATTTTAAAATAATATTTTCTTTTGTCATTCAACTTCATGTTTAAAAAATTCTTGATGTTTTTGAGTTCTGAATTCTAACTCTCCTTCCCTTTCTTTTTATATTTCCCCCTCTCTGAGAATGCAAATAATCTGATATAGATTATACCAATGAAATCATGAAAAATATTTCCATATTAGTTATTGTGTACAAGAGTACTCTAACAAAAAAATGAATGAAAGACAAAAAGAAAGTTAAAAATGGCATTCTTTAGTCTGTATAAAGACAATATCACTTCTTTTTTTAGAGATGGAGAGGATGTTTCATCATGAGTCCTTTGGGATTATTGGATCATTGTATTGCTGAGAATAACTATGTCATTCATAGTTCAATGTTGCTGTTGCTGTGTATAATTTTTTTCCTGGTTCTGCTCACTTTACTTTGCATTGATTTACATAAATCTTTACAAGTTTTCCGAAAGTCACTTTCTCTGTAATTTTTTATAGCTCATTAACATTTCATCACAATCATATACCACAATTTGTTTAGCCATTCCCCAATTGATGGTCATCCTCTCAATTTCCATTTTTAACCACTACAAAAAGAGGTCCTACAATATTTTTTTTAAAAAAGTGGGTCCTTCTCTCTTCCCACTTCCTTTTTAAAGCACTTTGGCATGTAGACCTAGCAGTGGTATTGCTGGATCAAAGGTTTTATAGCACAGTTTTAAAGTATTTTGGGGCACATTTTCAAAATGGTCTCCAGAATGCTTGGATCAGTTTGCAACATCACCAACAATACTTTCTTGTCCTATTTTCCCATATCCCCTCAAATACCCATATTTTTTCTTTTTTTGGTCATATTAGCCAATTCAATAGTTGTGCGGTGGTTCTTCAGAATTAAATTTATATTTTTCTAATCAATAGACAGAACATCTTTTCATGTTACTATTTGTAGCTTTAATTTATTCTTCTGAAAACTGCCTTTTCATATCATTTGGTTATTTGTCAATTGGGGAATGACTTATATTCTTATAAATTTGACTCAATTCTCTATAAATTTGAGAATAATAGGGACCTTTCTCATAGGTAATGCTGCAATTCCTTCCCTCCCCTGCCCAGTTTTTTTTTTCTTTTTTTTGCTATCCTGATTTTTTTGCATTGATTTTGTTTTTGCAAAAAGATTAACATTTTATATAATCAAAATTATCTATTTTATATGTCATAAAACTTTCTATATTTTATTTGGTCTTAAGCTTTTCTGTTACCTATCATATATCCTTATCTGACAGGTAAACTATTCAATGCTTTTCTGATTTTCTGATATTATCACCTTTTTTGTGTATAAAACATGTATACATTTTGGCCTAATTTTGATATATAGTGGGAGATGTTGGTCTATACCTAGTTTGGGCATACTGCTTTCCAATTTTCCTAGCAGTTTTCGTCAAATGATGAGTTTTTGTCCCCAATAATTAGATATTTGGTTTTATCATATATTAGATTACTATGGTCATTTACTACAAAGTATTATGTACTTAATTTCTCCCAGTGATTCATCACTCTATTACTTTTCTTTGAAAAATAATTTTTAGGTTATACATTAATTTTTTACATATTTCCAAGTAAGTCATGTTGGGAGAGAAAAATGAGAATAAAAAGGGAAAAAAAAACTGTGAGAAAGAGGGAAAAAAGGTGAAAACAGTATACTTCTATCCATATTCAGTCTCTATTGTTCTCTCTCTGGATGTGAATGGAAATTTCTTTTTTTTAAAGCTTTTTATCTTCAAAATATATGCATGGATAATTTTTCAACACTGACCCTAGCAAAATCTTGTGTTCCAAAGATTGTTTTCCCCTCCTTCCCGCCATTCCCTCCCCTAGATGACAAGTAATCCAACATATGTTAAACATGTTAAAATACATATTAAGTCCAATATATGTATACATACGTATACAATTATCTTGCTGCACAAAAAACTCAGATCAAAAAGGAAAAAAAATGAAAAAGAAAACAAAATGCAAGGAAACAACAACAAAAAGAGTGAAAAGGCTATGTTGTGATCCACAGTTCTTTGTTTCATTGTAGATGGCTCCCTTCATCACAAGATCATTGGAACTGACCTCAATCAGCTGATGGAAATTTCTATTCAAAGTTTATTGGCATTGCCTTGGATCTCTGAATTGCTTTATATATACACCCACAAATGACATTAAATCTGTCATTATATTCTGTATGTTAAGTAACATAAACAATTTATTGATGTTCCAACTGAGATACTTGAATACTGAACACAAATAGTGCTTGTAAATGTTTATTATTCTTCATTTCAGGGGTGTGAATTGGTTTTTGGATCATAAGATAATCTCATAGTGAACTTATCAAAAGTGACAACCTTCAGCATGTCATAATTGACATGCATATGTTATAACATCAAAAGAACACAGAGAAGTACTTTTCATTCAGTAATAGCTTGTCCAAAAGCCCTAAAGATGTAGTTTCAGTCAATTTCTAATTAAACAAACATAGATCAACTGCTATGCACATTAAATCTAAAATGAGAGATCATTGATACCAAAATTTAAAGTTGAAAAGGGCCTTGGAGACCACCTTGTACAACTTTTTAAAAAAATTTTACAAATGAATTAATTGAAGCCCTGATGAGTTAAAGAAAGATAGCCAATAAAGATGAAATACCAGAGCTTTTCAATGCCTAAGTCAAGATTCAAACCATGTGATCCAAACCTATGTCTACTAGTGCTCTTTCTACTATTCCATTGTACCTATTGTAGGTTTTATCCTTCCAGACCATTCCCAAGAATCATTCTTTTATATACATTATATGCCTTCTTATATCTGACAGACTCTACTTCCTGTGGGTAGGTAGGTAGGATAAATAGTAGTGACCCCCATAAAACTTAGCATATACTTCCTGTAATATGCTAAGTTTTATGAGGGTCACTACTATTTACCCTAGATATGGAAAAGGGAAACACATCCTTGACTAATGAGATCTCAAAAAGAAATGTCAATCCTAAGGGAAAAAATGTTTTAAAAAAATAATTTGAATTTGAATAGCCACACTAAAAATTTCCTCATTATTGAAGATAATTGAGAATTAATGGTATCTCCAGGTATGGGGTAAGATGAAATGCTAGTCAAAAATGACATTTCATCTTACACCATTCAGAATGATTTTCTGAATTGGGGGTAGGAAACATACAATGGAAAATGTTGATGATGTTAAAAGATTAATAAAACTCTTCCTTTAAAAATGAAATGCTGTTAGTAGCCACCTCTTCCTAGCAACCTTCACTTATTTTCTAGCATTCTCAATGAATTCTCAAGAAATTCAAATACTTTATTTTCTCTTCACATTTACTTGTAATTGATGTCATCTTAAATAGTGTGGCTTCACATTAATATATTCCTTCAGGAATTGAACTGGAAGCTACTTGAAGATAGGCACTAGTGTAACTTTGTACACTGTATACAATGGGCAATTGATTGAAAAAAAAACTAGATTGACAGTACTATTTGAAGTCAAATAAAATTAGGAAATGAAAAAAAAGATGAAATGGAGAATAAATGCATTGTCATCTAATGTACTAAATTGTACATTTTCACTTCTCAATGGCATTTAGATGGGATCTTCCACCATATTATGTATAATATGTGCTAACTGGCAATAGTTATTCTTATCTTATGGAATTGTATCTAAGTACATTTATACAACATTTTAAGTTTGGAGAAATCAGTATAATAGACACTTTAGGAATATATTGTATTAATGATGTTTAATGACAAGGAGTAGCAGTAGGAAATGGAAAGACAATATTCTCAGGTGGGCACTCAATAGCAAAAATCTGTGAAACCTGGAGAATGAAGAAAAAGAATACATATGACTCAGTCCTGTCCACTATTTTCTCCTAGATCAGGGCAAGCATATTCTCTTGATTCCTATACACTGAATCGCTAAATACTCCACCCATGATTGTCATGTATTTTAAGGTACTGATTTCTCATATATGTTCACAGATCATCTGATTTTTTTCTTTTGTTTGTGTTTTTGGAACTAAGCCTGTTTGAAATACCATTTCTATTGTCCTATTCATTGGAAGCAATTTGTTGGGGGAAATTTTAAGTGCTCTATATCCTAGCTTTTTAAACTATGGGTCATGACCCCACACAGGATTTTATAACTGAATGTAGAGTTTATGAAATTATGATCCATTATCAGGAAATGGTTGATTAATTTTATTATTGTTTTACTTTATATACCTATTTACCCAGAGTCACATAAAAATTTCGTAGGGAAAAAGGAGTTGAGTAAAAAAAATTTTAAAAGCCCTATTGTAATATTATAGACATCCTTGGAATTTTTTTGTTTGTTTGTTTGACACTATCATGGGATAACCTTTGTGTTCAGAATGATCTAGAGAAATTTTTTCCTGTTAAAGTCATCTGAAAATTGTTGGTGGAACTGTGAACGGATCCAACCATTCTGGAGAGCAATCTGGAACTATGCTCAAACTGTGCATACCCTTTGACCCAGCAGTGTTTCTACTGGGCTTATATCCCAAAGAGATTTTAAAAGAAGGAAAGGGAGCCACATGTGCAGGAATGTTTGTGGCAGCCCTTTTTGTAGTGGCAAGAAGCTGGAAACTGATTGGATGCCCATCAATTGGAGAGTGGCTGAACAAATTATGGCATATGAATGTTATGGAATATTATTGTTCTATAAGAAACGACCAGCAGGACGATTTCAGAGAGGCCTGGAGGGACTTGCATGAACTGATGCTGAGTGAAATGAGCAGAACCAGGAGATTATTATACACGGCAACAATACTATATGATCATCAATTCTGATGGACATGGCTCTCTGCAACAAAGAATTGTCTCAAACCAGTTCCAATTGTCCAGTGAAGAAAGCCATATATACCCAGAGAGAGGGATATGGAATGTGGACCACAACGTAACATTTTCACGTTCTCTATTGATGTTTGCTTGCATTGTGTTTCCTTTCTTAGATTTTTTTTTCTTGTAGACATGATTTTTCTTGCCCAAAAATGATGTGTGGAAATATGCATACATATATTTGATTTGTCAAGTATTTTAACATAATTAACATGTAGTGGACTTCCTGCCATCTAGGGGAGGGGTGGTTACTAGGGTGGAAAATTTGTAAGGAAAAGCTTTGTAAGGGTCAATGTTGAAGAATTACCCATACATATGTTTTGCAAATAAAAAAAACTTTAATAAAAAAAAGGTCATCTGAAAAATTTATCAAGGCTTTAAGTTAGAATGATAAAGGGAATCAGGAGAGCTTTCACCCAGGACAATTTGATTTCTTACCCAAGGGTGTTATGATGATTTTCATTCAACTTTAGATCTGTAATCTCTTTTGGGAAAATATCAGATATTGTGGGAGTTGTTTTGGGAGTAGATGGTTTTTGGGAGATGACAGTTTTTCCTCCTTTCTCAAGGGGAGAGAGAAAGCTTAGTTTTTTCCTATTTTCCTCACATGGAAGCTAGTGATAGGGATACAAATAGAAGAGCTTTTGCCTGGGGCCCTTCAGCTCCTTACCCTTTTCTGTTTCCTTCCTGAATAGATTAGCTTGTAGTTTTGAAAGATCCCGAAGTTTGTGAAGATACATCATCAGCAAACATCTGAATATTTGGTTACAATTGGAAAAACAACCAGAGCATGCTGGCAGCATAAAAAGCTACCACATTGTAAGGACAGCCACCAGAAAGATTAACCAAACATGGCTATTAGATTGGATATTGCCAAAATTATATAAAATATCAGATGCTTAATTAGTAGGTTTACAAAATTGCTTCCAATTGTTATATATTCAGGTGCTAAATTGCTGAAACTGTATAATCCTCTTAATTCTGCTAATGTATGTAGTTACTTTTTATGTTTACTTTTTTTTTGTACGCAGGAATAAATAAACCACTTTTATACTTAATTCACATGTCATTCATTCCTTCCCCCCAAGAAACAAAAATAATTAATTTCCCTAGATCTTGTTAATGAGCCATAAATGTGGAAAAGAAAACTTTTTTTCACAAGTAGACTTCCCAGGACTGAGATTAGTCCAACTTCATATATGATTATAAAACTGGAAGGACCAGTTCCTTCAGTCCCAGTTGATCCTGCTGAAGATCTTATGATGCTTTAAGACTAGACTGGTAGGAAAGACAGCTGTTTTTATTTTGAATTTAGGGGAAAACATCTATGAATGATAATTAAAATTTTTGGCTGTATGTTTCCTTCTTCCTTAGCCCTAGGTAAAATAAAGATGACAGATTCAATCTGCCTTGCCTTACATAATAGACTTTAATAGTACCATTAAGCTTACTATCTCTATTTGCTTAAATTTAAAAAATGGATAGATTATGGTTAATATGTGATAACAATAAAGCTTTTCATTTTTCTCAGAAAGATTTTCTCTTTTATTAGATGTGCAAGTTCTCTTAAAATGTCAAAATGGGAATTTCTTTTTTTTCAATGTTAATTATTCATTACATTCAGGATATTTGAGGTAAGGCTTTCAAAAATATTTTTGTAATTGTATATTAAGCAAACAATTTATATCTATTGTACAATGAAATTTCCTTTTATGACCCACATACTATAGCTTGAATCCAAAGAGAATTTAAATATAATTTTACTCTAAATTCTGATTTTTGTTGATAAGAGATTGCACAATCCCCCAAGGGTTACTATGCAGAGGCAGATGTTTATTTTAGACTATTTTTTACATATTCTGCCATTATTTATTTACTGCTCCATATATCATCACAAAAAATTACAAGTTAATACAAAACATATCTTTATTCTAGAATGATTTCAGTTGATGATGATGATGAATGGAACAGAATAGACAGTTTGATTTTCTTAATCTAAAGTGAACTTATAGAACCATGTTCAACAATAAAAAAAGGATTAGAAAATGAAACTAACATAGTAAAAGAGAAAATCTATATGCAAGTATGATATTCAATGGGCGGGGGGAGTCATATGAGAAAGTATAGGATGGCATACTAAATGCTTTGCTTGTCAAAATTGGGCAAATTTAGGGAATTTAAGAAAATCATTCCTGGGACCATTGGGGACCTTTTGCATTTCTACAGACTTAATATATGAGGGTCAAAACATATTAAGGCTGATATAAGGTTGTTTACACCAAAGGACAAGTTTTAATTCAAGGCATTATGTCTCATTTCTTATTACTTAAGTTTTTGAATCACAAACGTTCATCACTATTTTTGGATGACCTAAATATAGCATTTCTTTCTCTTTTATCTTTATGAAAAAAAATCACTGATTTCAACAAAAAATTTTTAAAATGGGGATGTTATAAGAGAATAAAAAAGTAAAACAAGTTAAAAAATGTACCAAAACATTCTCTCATTTTATATAGAGGAACGATGATCAAAGAGCAATAATGAGTGACCCTGCAATTTTCAGTTCCATAATAATTTTCTAATAATCTGTATTTGGCTTAGGTCATCACTTCTAACACCATCTTTGCAGAATAATAATTTATGTGGTCATCCTTCTACCAACTTCACACAATGTTAGTCAATTCTTCCTAATACTGCTGTGTTGGGATGACTGTGTCTCATTTATAATCTTTATGGTTTACTTGTCATTATTTTTTTAAATTTTACTTACCTTTTGCATTTTGAGGTGATGGAAGTGAGCTTAGATTACATCCAACCTTTACACTCATTAATCTTGTTATTATTTCTGTACTAATCTTTATGGAAGAAAGCTTAATCATTTGAACCAAAAAAACAAATGAGCAGGGCAATTGATGTACAAGTTATTCAAACATTATAAACTTAAGAAAGGGAAGTAAACTCTTTTAGAATGAGAAAAGCATGCATATGAACTAGTTGCTTTAAAGTTCAGGCAGGAATGAGATACAACTTGACTTTGTGAATAGAATATGAGTCAAAAAAGTTTGGGTTTACCTCTTATACTTGATAGGGACCCCTGAACAAATCATTTATTATAGTGAGCTTCTACATTTGTATCAATAAAATGAAGATGATAATATGTTTAGTATCAATTCCATGGGTTTTTCATTATAATAAAATGGCACTATGAAATGAAATACTGTAAACTTTAAAGTATTATATATTGTTGCTATTATTATAATTATTATTTTAATTTTCCCATCTTGTGAAACAGCCATTGATAGAATAAATAGAGGACATTCATGGCCAAAGATCAAATAAAAGAAGTCAAGAGGAAAGAAGAATTAAAGCAATAGTATTTAGAATGAGTTGTCTGAGTTGAAGATTATTATTGGTGGTAAGCATAGAACAATTATATTGAGAATAAAAACACAAAAGTGAGACATTTTGTATCAAGGAATTTATATTCTAAATAGATGCCCTATGTTAATATAAAAATGCAAGTTATACATCAAATGATGCAGATGTTTATTATTCTTGGACAAATGTTTTTCATTCATGTCTAACTCTATGGGACCCCATTTGGGATTTTCTTTGCAGAGATAATGAAGTAATTTGCCATTTCCTTCTGTAGCTCATTTTATAAATGAGGAAACTGATGCAAACAGAATTAAAGGATGTGCCCAGGGTCACAATAGGATGTTTTTGATACCAGATTTGAAGTTACTGACTCCAGGCCTGCTATTTTATCTACAGCAGCATGTAGTTGTCTACAAAGAGATTTGGGGGGAGACCATCAAATTTGGACCTCAAGGAGATCTAGAAGTTCTAAAAGGCATATGTGAGGTGGGAGAGCACTCAATATGTGGGTAGTGGTAAAAAAAATGGAATAATGAATGTCATAAGCACAGAAATACAAGTAGATCAGTTTTACTGGGGTATAGAATGGATAGGGGATTTAATTGTATAACAATACTAGCAAGATAGACTGAAATCAAATTGGGAAGGACTTTAAGTGCTAAATAGAAGAGTTTGTATTTTAATCTTAAATTAATGGAGAGTCACTAAAGTTATTGAGAAGAAAAGTGAATTCATAAAATCTATGTTTTAGAATCCAAATGAGGAGAGACTGGACTCAGAAAGGGTAATAAGTAAGCTATTTCAGTATTTAAAGCAAGAAGTAATGAAATCTTTGATTAAGTTAAGGGGTATAGTTAGTTATGAAGGGTTTATGTGCATGTGAATATATGAATATGGGAAAAAGGGGTGGGGAGGAAACAGAAACAAAGGGACAGAGTTAGAGAAAATCAAATCAGGGTGACTAGAAGAACATTTATGCCAATTATTATTTGTTAGAATCAAATGATTTACAGAGAATCTACAAAGATGGAGAATTGTAGTGAAAAATTAAAGACTGAATATCATGCAGTTCCAAATGCCTGCCAAATTTCATATTATCAAATATTTTATTCAAATCTTTACACTAATCTCTATAAAATAACTTTTACAGTAAAGTTAGGGTTTTCTTCCCTTGTTCTTATCTTCCCAGAAGGCATTCATACTACTTTTTTTCCCTTCAGTTCTTCTAGATCATTATTATTTTCATAGATTTCTCAAGCATCTTTAATATCTTTGTGTCATATATTTATGAAGTTAACCAAGAGGTAGTTTTCTTTTATTAATAAAGGAATTAGAGCATTGTGTAAGGATGGGGTTTCATTGATTGTTTTGCTCCTCAAAATAATTCTCTTGGTGAGATTTCTTGTTTGAATCAATAAATCAGAATACAGCATGATCAGTACCTTTATAACTGCAAACCAATCAAAAACTGTGTGAAGGACTTGGTAATGTTTTTAAAGACTTTGTGTAAAAGGGAGGAAGTAGCTTACAATCAGATAGTGATTCTGAGGGTGACAAAAAGAAAGGAATGAGTCATAGAAAGCTGAGTCAAGAACCTGATACCTTAGGCCAGCCAGTAGAAGAAAGAGAAAATAGAATTGAATCTTTATAAAGATATTGAGGTCTGTGCTTCCTCTGGTTTTGTCTCTCAGGCCCTATATATTTATATTATATTATATATATATATATACATATGTATATATATATATATATATTAGACCTTAATCTGATATTTCATATTCAAATTTATTCAGTAATCTGAGATTTCTTCAACTATAAAGAGACCACAGATTAATGAGAGATCAATTTAAATGAAAATTTAGACCAAGACACCAATCACTGCCTAAATAGGCTTGGAAGAATTATGACTAAACTCATAGCCTTTTGTTTAAAATGTGCTCCCAAAAACTAGTAGGGAGGAGAGAACATGGACCTTAGAGGGCATTATATCACCTTAGGCATAAAATAAAACTAATTATGGTAACTTTATATTCCTGAAGTATGAATGATTTAGTAAACAAGCTATAGAAACTTATTGTCAACTCCCAAAACAGAATAAAAAACTGTTTTCTGAAACACACCTGTTTTTTTTTTACAATACTATTTCAGATGATATGTTCACAGATGCATTTGCATTGCTAAATTTTATATCACAAAAAACATTTTTTCTGTACATCTCTAGTTCTATATTTTATTCTTGTAAATCAGACTCTAAAAATCAATTCAAGCACTTTAATTTTATATCAGTACTGTGAAATGTTTGTTTTGTAGTGCTATAAAATGTTGGTTTTAAAGAATTCAAATAATGCTGTTAATATAATACTTTCCTCTTGAATTTCATATTTATTCAAGCTTAATGAAATGAAAGAATAAATTAAAATAATCTATAAATAACTATCAAAATGGCATGGATTGGTCTTGATCTCTCAGATTCTGTTTGTAAATCATTTTCAAGCCTCATCAACTGTATCTACAATTGTACAAATTTTAATAAAGTTATTTGAGTTAAATATAAAATATATTTTCCTATCACATCTGTCAATACATTTACCTATTTCTTCAGCTCTTTTGTACTCTTTATCCACTACTCACCACTTAAATGGTTAATCAAAATCTCTTCATCTAACATTTTTTTTTAGATTTCTCTTTACCTATCTTTCTATAAGAAGTTTTTCTTTGCTTTATTTTCTTTCTTTTATTTTCTTCCTTTCTAGAATATTTTATAATTTTATCCTCTTTTAATTATGACTTTAAATAGATGGGCTTTTCATTCCCTCCAATTTTCATACATAGTAAATTTGTGTATTTGGTGGCTCCAAATTCTGATACTATGGAATGCTCCAATGTAGGTTCCCAAATGCAATGTGTTCTAAATATACCAAGTGCTTAGATATTATATAATTGCTTTTCAACTTGTTTTCCTAAATGTTGTTTTGTTGTATTAATATTTCCTATCATATGCACTGTTTTAATTGAGCCACTAGTGTTGCATTAAGAAGGCATGCTGGGTTGACATAAGGCCCTTTCTAAGTATAGCATAGATTGAAGTTCTGAAGTTTTGCAAGAATGTTAACATGCTGGTTTAGGGCTCCAAAACTTTCATTCCTCCAGATGGAACATTGTTAATATTCTGGATTTGTGGCATTGCACTATTTTGAAACAAATAAAATGAAGCAGTAAAGAGTAAGATTTTTTTTTTGGCCATATGGCTGTTTATTTCTGTGTGTTGAGCCTAACTGTGAAATAAATGGTTTCTCAATATGGGACAGCTACACATTCACACTAGGTGCACCTGGTTAGCACAAGAAAACCTTCTTTTTGATAGTTTAAAATTAGCAGCATTGTAATTTGAGAAATTTTTCTCTTCATTTACAAAGCTATAGGAAAAGGTCTGATTCCCAGGACACATGAGAAGAAACTTATGTGCCAAAAAGATTTAGCTTAAACAACAGCAACAATGTCAACAACAACAGCAACAGCCATTTAAAATGGGAAATAGCAACTTCATACAACTGAAAATGGAATTTAAAATTGATAATGAACTGAAATATTAAATAGTATGATTAACTAAAATTAGGAATAATTCCCAGATTTGAGCCAGATAACTACCATGGGCAAAGAGACTTTGTTCTGACAAAACATTCCTGATGTAACTGTGGGTAATATTTACTTCTTCTTTACTTTAGCTTTATGATTGAGGTAAAAATAATTTAATTTTTGAAATAATAGAATTCTAAATGTTATTTTTTCCTTTACTAAATAGTATAAGGCTGTCATAACAACTGTCTTTATAAAATAAGGATATCTGTTCATAATCTCATCCATTCATCTATCTATCTATCTATCTATCTATCTATCTATCTATCATTATCATCATCATCATATATGTAGCCAATTGCAAAAGACTTGTCATAATCACATGGATAAAAGACTAGAACCAGTTATAGAATGTTTACACATGTTCCATAGTCTCTCCAAGATGTTTTTATCCAGCACCAGGACTTTTCCAAAAAGCTGTCTTTATAGCCTGTTCATAGAGGAAGATGTTTTTTGAACCATTTTATATATGCAGCAGACATTACAAATATCTATCTTAATATGGGAATATCACTGGGTTAGTGTTTACTAGTGCTAAGGAGAAGAGTCTTCAGAAATTACTTCGGCATTCTTGAAGACCACAAACGAGAATTTTCCCAAACATGACTTGCTTTACCAGAAGACATAGCTTGGGAGTTGTTTGGACAGTATAGAGCAGAGGTAGAATGAAAATTGACTAATCAGCAGTTTTGCATACTATTTTATATTTTTATCCAATTAATATGTCAGATATCTAAAAGATATATAATTTATCTAAAAGATATATAATTATAATGTAAGCTACTTAATCATTTTTAAATTTACATGTGTGCTGTGATTCTTTTGTGTTATTTAGTATTTTTAAAAGTGTATTAGAAATAAATATGTTTGATACTTGACTAATATGATGATATTATAACATGAGCCAAAACCTATCATTAAATAATTCTTTTCTGAGCCTTTAGAGTGAAGCAAGTCATGAGTATGAGAAGAAAGGAGCCTATACACTTATTCTCGTTTGAACCTAATATAGAACAAGTAATTGAGTCTAGAACAAAAGGACCTTTTAGAGAGAAAGGAGTTGGTACAATGTCATTCCTTCTTATCCCAATAGTGTTTTATTAATATTATATATGAATATATCAGCATATATGTACATACATGCACACATATGTATGTTCTTAAAAGGCAAATGTTAAAATATCTGATATATTTTTCTATAGTTTATAACATTTCTTTCATTATCTCTTTATTTTAAATAATAGTTTAGAGAAATGTTGAAGATTTTGGTAGATTTATCATTTATTTGAATATTTTTATTATTAGATATCATATTTATTAATTTTTGTTGTCACATCTTGAATTTTCCAAATACATAATCATGTTATATCCATATAGAGAAATTTTAACTTCCCCATTGCCTATGCGTGTTTTTATTTAAATTTTTTTTCTATTATTGTTAACATTTTTAAGACTATGTTAGATAGAAATGCTGAGAGTAAAAAGCTTTATTTTTAAACTATTTTCATGGACATTCTTTAATGGAGTATGACTGACATTTAAAACTTTTCACTATAGGGTTCTTATTGAACAATATTTCCTTTCCTTCTCCCAGATTAAATAGGCCCAAACCAAAGTTTAGACATTAGAATATTAAGGCACAGATTTATTAATTGAATTGTACTTCATTTAATTTTTTATATTAATGAATTTATGATGTTGAATTGAAAGACACAATTAGGATTTTCATTTTTAGTTTGATGGTTTATATACAGATTATTGTAGATGATTGGGAGTTCTGACTCATCCCACAGTGATTATTATTTAGTTTTAGCACTGATTTCAAAGTTCTGGTTTTGAATGTTTCTTTGATGCCCTAAAGGCATCACTCTTTTGTTCTCCTGGCTTCTTAGGAGAGAGTCGTTTCTTTCCTCAAGTCTTTTCTTCAGGTTCATCCAGATAAATTAACATAGTTATTGATGTGGAATAATTTATCCTTAATAGTTGGCTATGTGCAGCTCTTATAGCTAATGTATACTTTGGGTCTATAATTTATTTTTACATGGATTTATTAGTGGACGTAAATGCACAATTTGTTTTTTTCTGAATTTGCATAGCATTTGAATGAATAAATAGAAAGGAATTTAGTAATTTAATGTTTGAAATGTCTTTACAACATAAAATATATTATTAATAAGACTTAAAAGCCCTTTATGAGCCTCTAATTATTGTAAAGAATTGTGCACAGGGGGCAGCTAGGTGGCGCAGTGGATAGAGCACCAGCCCTGAAGTCAGGAGGACCTGAGTTCAAATCTGGTCTCAGACACTTAACATTCCCTAGCTGTGTGACCCTGGGCAAGTCACTTAACCCCAATTGCCTCAGCAAAAAGCAAAAAAAAAAAAAAAAAAAAGAATTGTGCACAGAAAAAAAAGAACTGTGGCTAATAATGTGTCAGTTTAGTGACTATGGTGTAATGAGAGTAGGGGTGTACTGGAAGTCATGAGACATAGATTCAAATGTTATCTCTGATAGGTCACTATAGAAAAAAATACAACTTTTCTGATCCTCATTTTTTTCATCTAAAAATGAGGATAATATTTTAATATTTACTTCAAAGGGTATTAATAATTCATTTTTATGATTAAGATAAGTAAAATGATACAAATATCTAAAAATGTTCCTAATCTATTTATATTTATTTATATTATTTATATCATTGTAAAATGTAATTAGAAAAATGTTCTAGGATTTGCTTTAGAAAAAAGCAAAGAAAAATGACACCAAAAATGGTGAAAAACAACTATTTTGAATTAAACTTTGGTTAAATTTGTAGGGGCAACTAGAAAGAACAGTAGATAAAATTTTGGGATTGGAATCAGTAACACTCTTCTTCCTGTGTTAAAATTTGCCCTTAGACACTTACTAGTTGGAGAAGTCACTCAACCCTATTTGCCTCAGTTTATTCATCTGTAAAATGAGCTGGAGAATAGAATGGCAAATCACTCCAGTATCTTTGCCAGGAAAACCCTAAACATGACAAAAATGACTGAACTGTTTTCATTTTCTTTCACTGAATTATCAACTATTTTGTTATTACAAGCAACTAGGTGGCTCAGTGGATAGAATGCTAGCCTTTGGAGTATAGAGGGCCTGAGTTCAAATATGGTCTCAGATAGTTACTATGTGTTCTTGGACAAATCAATCAATCTTTTACCTCAATTTCCTCATCTTTAAAATGAACTGGAGAAAGAAATGGCAAACTACTTCAGTATCTTTGCCAAAAAAACCCTACATGGTATCACCAAGAGCCAGACATGACTAAAAAAATTCCACACCAATAAAACATTTTTATGACAAACCTCTCAAGCCTTGATTCACAAAATACAAAATAATCAAGGCTAATAATATTAGTTCCATATTTATTAAAACTGGAAATCTAGCCTTATTTAGACAGCTAAATCAATTTGACCTCTTTTGCTAATATTAAGTAAAGGTTCTCAGAAAAATATTTTAAAACAAAATGGTAGAGGTTATTTCCCATACACAACTCCAGTAAAATTTTATAGATTTTGTCCCTGGCTGTTTAAAAGTAAATACTTTTTCCATCTTTTACCACAAGTGACAATGTAAATCCTAAACTAAAGAATATGTCAGTATTCTAAGTGAAATAATTTTTATATTACTCAGGTGTTATTATATAACTAAGAAAATAAATGCGAATGTAAAGATATTTGCAAAGTATTTTCCTGTGTGACCATTTTTCTATTCTTCTTATTCCAAACTACTATGAAGTATATTCAAATGACACATTTTGTGACATTTGAACCTATTCTACAATTAGAAAGTACAATAACTTTCTGTTATAAGGTGATAAAATATTTTTAAAAGTAAAGAAAAACAAATAATTAGCAAGGAGAACAATATTTTATAAATATAAGAGGATACATAAATTTTTGCTCAATTATCACTCCCAATACAAACAAGTTTCTTAGGCCTTTCCAAGCTATCGCCTAGGACTAAGAAGTTCATAAATGTTAAATTAGAAAGCTTTGCTTTACGATGCAAACCATGACTGTGACCTAAAGCAAGAATATACAATACTTTTTTCCCCCCTCTGTTATTCTGTCACTTTTATTCCCTTTGATGCTCCTTCTTCACTTTCAGGAAAGGAGCATAGGGAGTTCAGATTTTGTGGCCTACTCCCCTGTTGTCCTTCCTTCTACAGACACTGAAAACCAGATGAAATATTCCAGTGTGCACTGGTGCACACAAACAAAATTTCCTTCCTTTCATTGAAAACTTTTTCTCCTTTATTAAAGTTTCTTTCAGAGAGCAGTAAACCTTATTATTTATTCCATCCAGTTCCAGTCACCACATTCTTGTACAAGATGAGAAATTATAGAAGCCTGTACCTTTCCCCCCCTTTATATGTATGGATCTTCAAGCTCTTTATTCCTTATAGTTTGAGGAACTCATGAACTGAGTGAATCTCCATAGGTACTCTGTTTCCTGCAGATCATAAGGACTTCTTTGGCCCTTATAACCTTTTTGCTTATATTTTTTATAGCAGCAATTCTACTGTAGAGTTGATTCAGCATCTACACGATCAAAACCCACATGTGTAACTTGGTCAAAAGTATTTTGTATTGCTCGAGGATTATGGAGGAGAATAAGAAAGAGATGACAAGGTGATTTTTTTTTCTTTTCCTTTTTCTTCATTAAAATTTATGCTTAATTTTTTTTGAGAACACTACAGACATAAAAGTCCAGACATAAGAGTAGTGTAGCTATAGCAAAATATTTTGAGTCCCAGTGTATTTCTGGTGACTTCTATAAGTCTAAAGTTTGGACAGAGTCCTTAGAGGTAAAAAAAATTATAAATTGAAACAAAATAAATATCTACTTCTGCCTTCAAAAAGAACTTTAAATATATGGAATTATAGCTAATTTTTTAAAGGAGTAATTTAATTTTGATCTTATCATTTTGAGATGAGTCCATAGAAGCTGTATTCTGTGTGAATTTAGCTTAGCTTTTAATGGTCAATGATCATAAATATGATTTACTGCTACCAATTTCCCAGAAATATAAAGGCTCAGGAAGCCAAAGGGGACTCATGTTGAAGTAAAAATTCTAAGTCCTAGAATGCCAAAGTTACTTGAAGGTCTGTACTTCAAAAAGAGTCAGAGATTTGGATACTGTACTTGTTCTATATTTAAGGAAGATGCTATGGAATTAATGCTGGGTATTTAGTCTAACTTGGAAGACTTTTTATATTTGGTTCCTCTGCCTCAAATTTCTCTGAGTATCGAATAATGAACAGTTGAAGCTAACATCACAATTCTTTCCTTAGGGTCATGCTCAGTCATCAGAAGAAATCTGTAAGATCAGGGGCCTGAATAATTACTTACTCCTCTGTCCTAGGTAAGGAAAACAATGAGATCAGATATTCTTTCCCTTCATGAGTCAAGGGCATCATTATTCTTCCAGTTATCCAATCTTACAGCCTTGACTCCTCAATTTCATTTACTTCATATTTAGCCAATAAATTGTCAAATCTTATTATTTCTTTCATGTATATCCTCTGCTCTCCATATAGCCATCAGTCTACTTTGGTAATTATCATCTGCATTATTCTAATAGCTTCATAATTATCTTTTTTTAAGTTTCATCCTACTCCCAACTACCAATAAATATGGAATATCATGTTACTGCTTTACTCAAAAAACTCCATTGATTTCTTCTTACCTTCAGTATCAAATATAAAACTCTCATTTTAACATTTGATGTTTTTTACAACCTGATCCCTTCCTATTTTTATTGTTCTATGCTTAATAATTACCTGCTTAATACAGAAAATCATGTCGACATGTTGGAACACCAAAATTGGAAGGATAGAGAAAGATGGGAAAGGCTGGGAACCGTGAAATTAAGGATAAGAGAAGAATATAGAAATAAAAAAACAACCAATGAAATACAGAACATATACTTTACATATCTTGAACAGTTGGTAGGGGGGAAAGGTGGATCAGCCATACGGTGTAGTATTCTACAATGGAAAGGCTTGGTAGAAGAGAGGGAGAACTTTTTTTTTTTTTTTTTACTTTCAGGTATATATGTCTTTGCTGATTTTTTTTATCATAAACAAAATATTTGCTATATTAATACACCAAGCAAATAATCTTTCCCTTTATGCACTTTGTGAATTAGGTATATTTGCTGTTCTTTCTACAGGAAACATCCTATCTGGTCTCTGTGCTTTATTTTTTTTTCTTTGCTCTTTTCTTCCTTACTTCTTCCTCTAAGCTTTCTTGGTTTCCTTGAGAACTGAACTCAAATATTACCTTTATGATGACTCTTCAGGTACCCTTTCAGCTGCTAGTTCCTTTCTCTCTGAGATTATTTTCTATCTACTCTGTCTATGTTCTTATTTCTCCCATTATAATGCAAGTTTGCTCTTTTTTGCATTTCTAGAACTTAGCCCAGTTTCTAGCACAGAGTAAGTGCTCAATATGAATGCTTATTCATTGACTAATCATCACAACTATCATCAACATTTAAGAGAAGAGACACTCTATGGATTTATTTGTTTTTGAACTACAACAACTCAGCTTCATTAAGTTCTTGAAGTTTCTCTATAACAGTGGAAAATATGATTAACATTTTTATAACAAAGCTTAAATACCAAGCAGAGTATGGTATAATTTCTAAATCTAATGGAAACTGACCATATTTTCCTGTATTATTTGGTTTTGTCTTAAAATATTCTCATATAAATATATGGAAGACACTGATTAATTTGTATAATATGAGAACATAAAAATGCAGCAGGATACCTGTCCCACAGTCTTTCTTAGTATTTGACATGCCCCAAAGTGGAAAAAAAAATAAATGTCTGTAATTAAAATATGTATCAATATTATTCATTAGAAATGATCTCTTTAGTGAGGTTTCTTTTAGAAATAGTCTATCAGTAAGGAACTCATTTACAGCTTATTTCTAACTTATATAACCCTAACCTATATAACCTTAATTTCTAACTCTATAACAAGCCTTAATTTCACACAAAACTCTTTAAAAGAAGTCATAATTTTCTTCTCCTTTGTAGTAAGGTTATAATAAATTGTTAAACACTTTGCTTCACTTTGACAAAGAGAAAACTAATGTTTCACATATGAACATCACTAAAAGGTTTTGGCTCAATGTGGTTGCTCAGAGTGCTATAGTTGGGTAAGCCACTGGGTGGAGATGTAGGCTTAAGCTGCTTCAATTCACTCATTCACAGGTGGAAAAAGAAAACCACCATTCTAATATGTTGCTTTATACAATTAAACCACTAGGTGGTATTCAAAATTTGAATTATATTATCTCACCACAGGTGCATGCACAAAACATCAACTTCCATGTATCTCAAACTATTTTAGAGTTTTTCTGGGCTTTTTACCTTGAAATGAGAACAATTCCAATGAAAACTCATAATTCTGTCACTCATAATCTCATTCCATTGAAATCCTAATCTAGTTTTTAAATTTTACACAAGAAAAGCTATTTTTCATTCATATATAGATAAAAGTTTATGTATTGAAGAAGAGTCAAAATTAACAGTTCACAGAGTTCTGGATTAGTGGGGAACACTTTTTTTTTTTTTGCTGAGGCAATTGGGGTTAAGTGACTTGCCCAGGGTCACATAGCTAGGAAGTGTCAAGTGTTTCAGTCAGATTTGAATTCAGGTCCTCTTGACTTCAGGACTGGTGCTCTATCCACTGCACCACCTAGCTCTTCCAAGTATACTTCTGAGATATACTTCTTATCATGAATCTATCCCCAAAGAGAGTCTGGAAACCACATTTATCTTTTTCAAAGAAAGAATGAAGAATGTTTCTCCTTAAATTCCCATTGCCAATTCCTTTCCTCATTTAGCCAAATAAGATCATTCTCTTCATCAATTACTAATAGCATCTAATCAGCATCATAAAAAACATCCTAGGCTTTAAAAGTTCTGTTATATTCATAATAGGAACAAAAGTTATATTAATATTATTTTAACTCAGGCTTACTTGAAAATATTCACTTATTAGGATATAGATGACTAGCAGAGCATATTAACAAATATAAAGTTTAAATTATGCAACTAATTATATCTTCATTCTTACATTCATATAAGTAGATACTAGCCAATTTTTTTCTTTTCTTTCTTTTTAATTTTATTTATTTATTTTTAATACATATTGGTTTATGAATCATGTTGGTAGAGAAAAATCAGAACAAGAGGGAAAATCATGGGAGAGGAAAAAAAAACAGAAAAAAGAAGTGAACATTGCATGTACTGATTTGCATTCAGTCTCCATAGTTCTTTTTTTGGACGCAGATGGCATTTTCAGTCTGAAGTTTACTGGGATTTCCTTGGGTCACTTTTCCACTGAAAAGAACCAATTCTTTCATAGTTGATGATTGCACATTCTTGCTTTTACTGTTTACAATGTATTCCTAGTTCTGCTTGTTTTACTTAGTATCAATTCATGTAATTCTTTCAAGGCCTTTCTAAAATCATCTTCTTTTTTTTATAGAACAATAATATTCCATTACCTTCATATACCATAACTTATTCAGCCATTCCCCAATTAATGAGCATCTAATCATTTTCCTATTCTTTGCTACCTCAAAAAGAGCTGCTACAAACATTTTTGCACATGTGGTCCTTTCCCCTCCTTTATGATTTCCTTGGGATATAGATCCAGGAGTGGGTACTGCTGGATCAAAGGGTGTGTATACACTTTTAAAGCTCTTTGGGCGTATAATGTTTTTTTCTATGATGATACAAGTATTTTGAAAATATTTGGCCCTGAAATTTCAGCTGCTTTTATTTCTAGTCTGCTTATCATTATATCATACAAATATAATACAACTGTCAATGAAAATTTACACTAAAATAATTCTAGGGACACTCTTTTACATTCATATACATGGAATATAAAATATTTTTAAAAATATTGCATGTTATATTTCAGAAGGCAAGAAATTCAATAGTCACTCTCTTTGTTAACTTACCTGCTCTTTACCATATATTATACTTCATTTCATGTATAATTTATATCTTCTAATATGAGCACTCCTCAGTTCTCTTCGCTATAAATGTATACTCCATTTAGTATTATCCTACTGACTCACCTCATTTGCTTCTACCACATTTCTCCTCTCCTAAAAATCTCTTCATTATCCCAATTATAAGCATTATTAATGAATATTAAGAAGTATCTATTATATTTGTGAAATTATAGTGATTATGAAATTATTATAACAAACTAAGGAATGCTAATTTTAAATGAGATTTTGATACATTGGACTTTTCATATTAAGATGAAGCATTATTTTGAACTAAATCAAATAGAATTTTTACACTGGAAAAGTATAACCCATTTCAGGAATTTTAAATATACATTTTTTCTAATTTCAGACTTCAAAAGATAATTTTGAAATAATATCAATTTCATCAATGTGACCTCAATATAGATAGAGAACTTTGAGTTTAGGTCCTGCCTCTAATATGTATGTATTAGTTATATCAAAAGTCACTTAACCTTTCGGTGCTGACAGTTAATTCCCTAAGCCTCAAATTGCAGATAAATTGCTAATCTGCAATAGTAGATGGAGAAGTCACAGGGGGAGTATAACTCACAAAATCACCTCCTCCAAAATAGGCAAGTACCAAAGGCAATTCTCCCACTTATTAAAATGTTCTCTGTTCTCCATTAGTCAAAATAATGAACTCAACTCACAAATGGTACTCAGAAAATTTAAAGGTTTCACATAGCATTCAAACAAAAGTTGAATGACTTTCAAGTTAAAAGAAAATAATTATCTCTTCTAATATTCAGAATAATATTCAATTTCAGTTTTTTTCCCTTTAAAGAACAGATTCACTTAAGGTGTTTATTATCACATAAATCTATTATTGACCTAATTTTAAGTAAGTAGACATCAAAATCATCTGTGATTAATTTTAATACCTTAGTGTAGGTGGTTACAAAAAGAAAAGAAAGTTCCAACATTACAAGAGCACATTAAAGAATATGAAACCCAACAAAGAATTTTAGATAAAACCCTGCAACTGAAAGTTATATTCTTCATGTCATTTATTTTATTAATCCTATTATTAAAAACTGGCAAACTCATAAATGTGTTAATAACATTTTACTTTATATATCTTTTTATATGTTTAATTATATATAATTATATTATCAACATGATAAAACACCCAAAGGATAGTGATGAATTTTTCACATTAGGATAGCTTCATATTTAGAAAAGTAGAATAAGTAGTATTTCATTATGGTTTTAGAACCAATAGAAATAAAATGAAGAGAAATGTGACATAGAAATTAGAATACTGGGCATCAAACCAGGAAGACCTAGGTTCATAAGACATCTTCCTTAGCTAATTATGTGGTCCTGGACAAGTTGTTCAGTCTCTCTAAGCCTCCATGTCTTCAATTTTAAAAATGGGAATAATAATTAATCTATATTTCCTATCTTACAGGGTATAGATGTACAAAAATTATTTTACAATCCAAGCTCTGTTAAGTTTGTCTGCAAAGATCTCAGCTTTTTAGTGAACTCGATATGAGTTAGAAGTGGGATATGGTAACCAAAAAAAAAAAAAAAAGCTGTGATTTTAGACTGCTTCTGTTAAGAGGACATAATAACCATCTTCAAGTATGAAGAGTCATTATAGGGAGTAGAGAGGAATTAGCTCTTCTACTTGGACACAAAGGATCCACTACCATGTCACAGTGGACTGATAGTGTTAAGGAGAAAATATTTTGTTAGGTGTTAGGAAAAAAAAAAAAAAAACTTGCAACAAAACAAGCAACTACCTAAGAACTAGAGGTATCTCAAAGTTTTATAAGCTAGTTTGAGAAGTGATAGTTTTCTTCTTCAAGGAGAAGCTAATGATCACTTCTTACACATGTTAAAGCAGGTATTCCTTTTCTGTATTAGTTGGAACAACTAATTACTGAATTCCCTTTCAAATATAAAATACTGTTATTGTATAATTAATATCCTTTTTTAAGGTAATAGTAAATAGAATATTTAGATTTGTTTTTCTCAAGCCTCTCATAGCTTTCACCCCTATAGGTAGCCAAAAACTTTAATTTTGCTTTACTGAGAAAATTGAAATCATTAGACATTAGTTCTTTCTTCTCCTGTTCCTCTTATACAATATACCTTGACATCATCACCCAGTGTTTTTTCTTTCCCTTAGCTCTGAAAATGATATGTATGGTTCCTCTCTTTTCCAGGATAATCTTTTTCTTGAACATGTGCCTCCTTTGATTCTTTACCTTCCTTTATTCTCTATAAGGCAATAACTTCCCAACCTAACATTCAGCTTTTTCCATTTCTGTTTGTTCTTTCCTTACTGCCTTCAAACACATTTTAGTCTTTCCCATTGTTTTTTTTTTAATTTAATTTTATTTACATAACATATGTGTGGGTAATTCTTCAACATCAACCCCCACATAGCTTTCTGCTACAAAATTTTTCCCCTCAACTCTCCACCCCTCCCCTAGATGGCAGGATATCCACTACATGTTAATTATGTTAAAATACTTGACAAATCGAATACATGTATACATATTCCCAAACTTATCATTGTTGTGCAAGAAAAATCTTGTCTACACAAGTGATATATCAGATAAAGGAAACACAATGTAAGCAAACATCAATCAAGAGTATGAGAATGTTATGTTGTGGTCCACATTTCACATCCCTCTCTCTGGGTGTATATGGCTTTCTTCAGTGAGCAATTGGAAGTGGTTTGAAACATTACATTGTTGAAGAGAGCCATGTCCATCAGAATTGATCGTCATATAATATTGTTGTTGCCATGTATAATGATCTCCTGGTTCTGCTCATTTCACTCAGCATCAGTTCATGCAAGTCTCTCCAGGCCTCTCTGAGATTGTCCTGTTCGTCGTTTCTTACAGAGCAATAATATTCCATAACATTCATATAACATAATTTATTCAGTCATTCTCCAATTGAAGGGCATCTATTCAGTTTCCAGTTTCTAGCCACTACAAAAAGGGCTACCACAAACATTCTTGCACATGTGGGGCCCTTTCCTTCCTTTACGACCTCTTTAGGATACAAGCCCAATAGAAATGCTGCTGGGTCAAAGGGTATGCACAGTTTGATAACTTTTTGAGCATAGCTCCAAATTGCTCTCCAGAATGGCTGTATCTGTTCACAGCTCCACCAACAATGCATCAGTGTCCTAGCCCTCCCATATCCTCTCCAGCATTCATCATTAACTTTTCCTGTCATTTTAGCCAATCTGACAGGTGTGTAGTGGTACCTCAGGGTTGTCTTGATTTGCATTTCTCTGATCAATAGTGATTTGGAGCACCTTTTCATATGACTATAGTTTTAATTTCATCCTCTGAAAATTGTCTGTTCATATCCTTTTACCATTTATCGATTGGAGAATGGCTTGCATTTTTATAAATATGAGACAATTCTCTATATATTTTAGAGATGAGACCTTTATCAGAACCCTTAAATGTAAAGATGATTTCCCAGTTTATTGCTCCCCTCCTAATTTTGACTGCATTGGTTTTGTTTGTACAAAAACTTTTTAACTTAATATAGTCAAAGTTATCTATCTGGTTTTCAATTAAGAGTTCCAGTTCTTCTTTGGACATAAATTTATTCCATCTCCATAGGTCTGAGAGTTAAACTATATTATGTTCCTCTAATTTACCTATAGTATCATTCTTTATATCCAGATCATGAACCCATTTAGATCTTATCTTGGTATGTGGTGTTAGATGTGGGTCAAGCCCTAATTTCTTCCACACTAATTTCCAATTTTCCCAGGAGTTTTTGTCAAATAGTGAGTACTTATCCCAGAAACTGGGGTTTTTGGGTTTATCAAAGACTAGATTGCTATAGTTATTGCCTAGTTTGTCTTGTGATTCTATCCTATTCCACTCATCGGTTACTCTATTTCTTAGCCAGTACCAAATGGTTTTGATGACCGCTGCTTTGTAATATAGTTTTAGATCTGGTACATCAAGTCCACCATCATCAGCCTTTTTTTTCATTAATTCTCTTGAAACTCTTGACCTTTTGTTCTTCCACATGAATTTTGCTACTATTTTTTCTAGATCTGTAAGATAATTTCTTGGGAGTTTGATTGGTATGGCACTAAATAAGTAAATTAGTTTGGGTAGTATTGCCATTTTTATTATATTCGCTTGGCCTACCCATGAGCATTTTAAGTTTTTCCAATTGACTAGGTCTGATTTTATTTGTGTGGAAAGTGTTTTGTAGTTTAGTTCATATAGTTCCTGACTTCCCCTTGGCAGATAAATTCCCAAATATTTTATTCTATCAACAGTTATTTTGAATGGAATTTCTTTTTGTATCTCTTGCTGTTGAACTTTATTGATAATATATAAAAATGCTGATGATTTATGTGGACTTATTTTGAATCCTGCAACTTTGCTAAAGTTGTGAATTGTTTCTAGTAGTTTTTTAGTTGAGTCTTTAGGGTTCTCTACATATATCGTCATGTCATCTGCAAAGAGTGATAATTTAGTTTCCTCATTACCTACTCTAATTCTTTTAATCTCTTTTTCTTCTCTTACTGCCAAAGCTAACATTTCTAAGACAATATTAAATAATAATGGTGATAGTGGGCAGCCTTGTTTCACTCCTGATCTTATTGGGAATTGTTCTAGTTTGACTCCATTACATATGATGCTTGCTGAAGGTTTTAAGTAGATACTACTAATCACTTTAAGGAAAAGCCCATTTACGGTTCCTTCCGGGGGTGGAGCCATGGTGGCAGGGATCAGACAGGAATCTCTGTAACCTCCTCTAACCTTCCCTCAAACCAACAACATATGAAGCCTCTAGACTGATTTTGAAGCAAAAAAATCCACAATATCTGGAGAATACGATTCTAGAAGAAGATACTCTTGAAGAACCTCAAAACAGGTCTGTTTTAATTGGGCAGGGGGGTGGTCTGCTGAACCCAGGCTGCAGCGCAAGGGAGACCGGGGCAGGGAGCTGGAGCAGGGAGCTGGAACAGGAGTCGAAACAGGAGTGGAAGCATTGTGCTTTTCACACACCTGGGAGTCTTCTGCGGGCCTCTTGGACCAATCTGTCCTGATTGTGGGCAGGTGGTTTGGAGGGTCTGCCTTTTGAGGGGGATAGATTGTGAACCACGGAACCCCTGATGAGCATGGGATCTAGCTGCCATTACACAGCACCTTAAAGCAATCAATCAATCAACAGGACTGATCAGCACCAGAAATAATTCAATCAACAGAGCTGCCCAGTACCTGAAATAATTCAATCAGCAGAACAGCCCCAGGGTGAACTAAAGCAGAACTGCCTAGCACCTGACATAATTCAATCAGCAGAACTGCCCAGTTCCTGAAATAACTCAATCAGCAGAACTGCCCCAGGGCAAATTAAAGCAGCTGTCCCACCTTTGCCCTAAACAGACCTCACACCTTTAAAAAAAATGAATAAAAAACCAAAAAGAGCTCTCACCATAGACAACTTTTATGGAGAGAGGGAAGAACAGACCTCAAATCCTGAGGCCCCTAAAGGTAAAGCAACTCCAGAAAAAGCCCCAAAGAGAGGCATAAACTGGTCTCCATGTCACAAGGCTTTCTTTGAAGATTGCATAAAAAATCTTAAGAGAGAGAAGAAACATGGGGAAACGAAATGAGATCACTGCAAAATAAAATAGAAAAAATGGAAAAAGAATGCAATGAACAAAAAAATGTAATTGGTCAATTGCAAAAGGAACTAAAAACAGTAACTGAAGAAAATAAGACATTAAAAATTAGAATTGAACAATTGGAAATGATTGACTCATCAAGACTTCAAGAATCAGTTGAACAAAAACAAAAAAAATGAAAAGATAGAGAAAAACATGAAATATATCCTAGGAAAAACAACTGACCTGGAAAATAGATCTAGGAGAGACAATCTAAGGATTATAGGGCTTCCTGAAAGCCATGATGAAAAAAAGAACCTAGACACTATCTTCCAGGAAATCATAAAAGAAAACTGCCCTGATATCTTAGACCCAGAAAGCAAAATACTTATTGAAACAATCCACCGATCACCTCCTGAAAGAAACCCAAAAATTAAGTCCCCCAGAAATATCGTGGCTAAAGTCCAGAACTATCATACCAAGGAAAAGATATTAAGAGAAGCCAGAAAGAAACAATTTAAATATCGGGGAGCCACAATTAGGATCACACAGGACCTAGCAGCTTCTACTTTGAAGGATCGAAGGGCCTGGAATCAGATATTCCGAAGGGCAAAGGAACTTGGATTACAGCCAAGAATAAGTTACCCAGCTAGAATGAGCATTGTCTTCCAGGGAAGAAGATGGTCATTCAATGATATAGGAGAATTTCACCTATTTCTACTGAAAAGACCAGAACTGAACAAAAAATTTGATCTACAAACACAAAACACAAGAGAAACATAAAAAGGTAACAAGAAAAAAAAAAAAAAACAAAACCTTGAGAACTATATTTATGTTATAGATACTTATAGAATGAGGGTTGATTTTATGAATCTATTATTTCATTATGATTATGATATGATTACTGTGATTTTATGATTATGATATGATTACTTTGATTTTATGATTATTATGATATGTTTATTGTGATTTTATGATTATTATGATAAACTGAAAAAGAAATTAGAGGTAGAAAAGGGATAACACTGGAAGAAGAGGAAAAGGAGGTAAAATAAGGGAAATTACATCACATGTAGAGGCAAAGAAAACCTATAATGATTGAGGGGAGAAAAGGGAGGGAAATCAGAATTGGGTTAATCTCCATCTCATCAGATTTCACTCTGAGGGAATAATAGACGTACTTATAAGGAAACAGGAGGGAAAGGGGGGAAAAAGGGGTGGGTGGGGCTCTAAAGGGGAAGGATTGTTTGAGGGAAGTGGTTTTCAAAAGGAAAAGCCCATTTATTCATATACTCTCCAGTGTTTTTAATAGGAATGGGTTTTGGATTTTATCAAAGGCTTTTCCTGCATCTATTGAGATAATCATATGGTTTTTGTTAATTTGGTTGTTAATATAATTGATTATGCTAGTAGTTTTCCTAATATTGAACCAGCCCTGCATTCCTGGTATAAATCCTACTTGGTCATGGTGTATTTTCCTGGGGACAACTTTCTGTAATCTTGTTGCTAAAATCTTATTTAAAAGTTTTGCATCAATATTCATTAGGGAAATGGGTCTATAGTTTTCTTTCTCGGTTTTCTCCCTACCTGGTTTAGCTATCAACACTATATCTGTGTCATAGAAGGAGTTTGGTAATACACCTTCTTTTCCTATTTTTTTTGAATAGTTTATATAGTATTGGGATTAATTGTTCTTTGAATGTTTGGTAAAATTCACATGTAAATCCATCTGGCCCTGGAAATTTTTTCTTAGGGAGTTGATTAATAGCTTGTTCTATTTCTTTTAACCTAGGCAATATATATTTTTGTAGATATTCCTCCATTTCATTTACATTTACATTCATTTACATTACATCAAATTTATTGACATAAAGTTGGGCAAAGAAACTCTTAATTATTATTCTAATTTCCTCTTCCTTGGAGGAAAGTTCTCCCTTATCATTTTTGAGACTAACAATTTGATTTTCCTCTTTCCTTTTTCTAATCAAATTAACTAAAGGCTTATCTATTTTGTTGTTTTTTTCATAATACCAACTCTTAGTTTTATTTATTAATTCAATAGTTTTCTTATTTTCAATTTTATTGATCTCCCCTTTAATTTTCAGAATTTCCAATTTGGTGTTTAATTGAGGGTTTTTAATTTGGTCTTTTTCTAGCTTTTTTAATTGTAAGCCCAGTTCATTGATCTTCTCTTTCTCTGTTTTACGCAAGTAAGCATCTAGAGATAAAAAATTACCCCATATAACTGCTTTAGCCATGTCCCACAGATTTTGGTATGTTGTCTCATTTTTGTCATTCTCCTGGATGAAATTATCGATTGTGTCTATAATTTGCTCTTTCACCCATTCATTCTTCAGGATTAGATTATTTAATTTCCAATTAACTTGCGGTCTGTTTTCTCCTGGCCTTATAATACATATGAGTTTTATTGCATCATGATCTGAGAAGGATGCATTTACTATTTCTACTTTTTTGCATTTGATTTTGAGGTTTTTATGCCCTAACACATGATCAATTTTCATATAAGTTCCATGAACCCCTGAGAAAAAGGTATACTCCCTTCTATCACCATTCAATTTCCTCCAGAGATCTATCATACCTAACTTTTCTAGACTTTTGTTGACCTCTCTAACTTCTTTCTTATTTCTTTTGTGATTGATTTATCTAATTCTGAGAGAGCAAGGTTGAGATCCCCCGCTAGTATAGTATTACTGTCTATTTCTCCTTGGATTTCTGTTAGTTTCTCCTCTAGGAATTTGGACACTATACCACTTGGTGAATGTATGTTTATTATTGATACCGCTTCATTGTCTTTGGTACCCTTTAAAATATAGTTTCCTTCCTTATCTCTTTTAATTAGATTTTTGTTTTTACTTCATCTGAGATAAGCATTGCTACCCCTGCCTTTCTTTGTTCACCTGAAGCATAGAAGATTTTGCTCCAGCCCTTTACCTTCACTCTGTATGTATCTCTATGTTTTAGATGTGTTTCTTGTAAACAACATATTGTAGGATTCTGGCTTTTAATCCAGTCTGCTACCCGCTTCCGTTTTATGGGAGAGTTCATCCCATTCACATTCACAGTTAAAATAACTATATCTGTATTCCCTGCCATCTTATTTACCCAGAGTTATGATTTTCTCTTCCCTTTCCCCTCTCTCCCTTCCCCCCTCCCCAGTATTTTATTTTTGATGACCACCTCCCTCCAACAGTCCTCTCCCCTTTAAAACCCTTCCCACCTCTTTATACCTTTCCCCTAATCCTTCTATTAGTCTATCCTTTTCCTTTCCTCCTTTCCCTCCCACCTTCCCACAAGGAGGGTCAGGCCTTTCTTTGAAGCCAAATATGTCTGACAGACTCTCTTAGAATCCAATCTAATGAGAGTGAGGTTTACACAATACTCATTGCCCTCCCTACTTTCCCTCAATTATATTAGATCTTTCTCTCTTTATGAGATTTTGCCTTATTTTACTTCCTTTATTTTTACTTTATTTTGCCTCCTTTCCCCCTTCCCCCCTTTTTCTTTTTCAGTATGGTATCCCTTCCACCTCTAATTTCTTTTCCATTATTATCAAAGAAAAATAAAATTATACCCCCATTCTTTAAGGATACCTATAGTAGAAACATAGTTCTCAAGAGTTCTTTCCTTTTTACCTTTTTATACTTCTCTTGAGTTCTGTATTTGGAGGTCAAATTTTTTGTTCAGGTCTGGTCTTTTCATTAGAAATAGGTGAAATTCTCCTGTATCATTAAATGACCATCTTCTTCCCTGGAAGATGATGCTCATTCTAGCTGTATAACTTATTCTTGGCTGTAATCCAAGTTCTTTTGCCTTTCGGAATATCTGATTCCAGGCCCTTCGATCCTTCAATGTGGAAGCTGACAGATCTTGTGTAATTCTAATTACAGTTCCTCAGTATTTGAACTGTTTCTTTCTAGCTGCTTGCAATATCCTTTCTTTGGTGTGATAGTCCTGAAATTTGGCCATGATATTCTTGGGGTTTTAATTTTGGGGTCTCTTTCAGGAGGTAATTGGTCAATTTTTTCAATGGCAATTCTTCTGATTCTAAAACATCAGGGCAATTTTCTTTCATGACTGGAAGATAGCATCTAGGTTCTTATTTTCATCGTGGCTTTCAGGGCATCTGATAATCCTTAGATTGTCTCTCCTGGATCTGTTTTCCAAGTCAGTTGTTTTTCCTAGGAGATATTTCATATTTTCTTTTATTTTTTCATTTTTTTTGTTTTTGTTTGACTGATACTTGAAGTCTTATTGAGTCATTTACTTCTATTTGTTCAATTTTAATTTTTAAAGTATTATTTCCTTTATCTTTTTTAGCTCCTTTTGTACCTGGCCAGTTGAATCTTCAATGCATTCTTTTTCCATTTTGCCAGTTTTATTTTTCAGTGAATTGTTGTCTTTTTCCAATTCACCATTTTTATTTTCCGGTGAATTGGTGATTTTTTTCCAATTCACCAATTTTGTTTTTCAGTGAATTGTTGTCTTTTTTCCAATTCACCAGTCCTGTTTTCCAGTTTTTGATATCTGTTGCCCTGATCTCAATTTTTTCCCCATTCTTCTTCTATCTCTTTTTTGAGATTCTTAACGCAATCTTCCAGGTAAGCCTTCTGAAAGGGAGACCAGCTTAAGTCCACCTTTGTGGCTTTATCTGGGATTGTTTTCAGAATCTCAGGATCTGGGGACTGCTCTACTCTTTCTCCGTAGAAGCTGTCTATGGTGAGAGCTTTCTTCTGTTTCTTAGTCATGCTTTTGAGTTGAGGTATCAGTCACCAGTAGGGGATTCTGCTGCTGTTTCAATTTGCCCTGGGGCAGTTTGCCGAGTTGACTTCAGGTCTGAGGCTGGTCAGGCTAGATCCGCAGTAGGACCACGTTTTCAGCTGCTCTCAATCCACCCTTTACCAAAGGCAGATATGCCAAAGCACCTGCCCGCAAGCAGAGCAAAGTTGCCCAGGCGTCTCCCAGGGGCTTCCTGGGTTCCTAAAATCCGCCTCTGTCCAACTTCCGCCCCGAGAGTGCTGGCGTCTGATTACGGCCAGTGGCCGATTCCCCTGAGGCTAACCTTCTTTGGAGTTTTTTCAAAGTAGATTGTTGATATAAGTGCATTGTAGTCCAAGTGTTTGGTGGAGCCCTCACTCCAAAACCAGTTCGGAGGCTCAATTTGTCTGGGTCTGAGGGAAGGTCTCAGGAGCTCACAGAGAACGCTGTCTGCAGTTTGCCATCTTGGCTCTGCCCCCAGTCTTTCCCATTCTTAAAAAAAGGTCCTAAAACTTTAGATTGCTAATATAGTCCTCTGAAAACTATCATAAAATAACCATTTTCAACCAAACTCCTAAAACAATTAGTACTCAGTGCCTCCATTTTTTTTTTCTTCTTACTTTTTAGCTCTTAGTCTTCTCACTTTATCACTTGACTAAAACTTAACCAAAACTATCTCAGACTCTTAATTGACAAATAACATTTTCCTCATCATTTTCTCTTCTTTGTTCTAAGGTTACATAACATTACTCTCTTTTATTTCTTCTACTATCTAGCTAACCCTTCCTTCTCAATTACCTACACTGGTATGTTATATCACATTCTCATATTTGTGAGTATTCCACAGGGCTCTTTCTTGCACCTCCTACTTTTCCTCTCTCTCTCTCTCTCTCTCTCTCTCTCTCTCTCTCTCTCTCTCTCTCAATTCTATCTTCATGGCCTCATTATTTTTCATGTGTTTAACTTTCATCTCTTTGCAGATCAATTTCAGATCTATACATCTGGTACTGTTTTTATCTACACTTTATGACATCATTACCATTTGATCATTGGCCATTTCAAATTGAATGTTCTAGAGGTGTCTCAAACTCAATATGTCTGAAATGAAACTGATTTTCTTTCCCCCAAATCTACCCCTTTACCAAACTTTCTTATTTCTTGTAGCAAATTTATTTGCTTCAAATACACATTGCTTTATGAATCATGTTGGAAAAAAAAATCAGAGCAAATGGGAAAAATCATGGGAGAGATAAAAAAAAAGAAAAAAGAAGTGAACACAGCGTATGTTGATTTATATCTCCTTATTTATTTTATTATCTCCTTAGTTATTTTTCTGGATGAAGATGGTATTTTCTGTCCAAAGCCTATTAGGATTGCTTTGAATCTCTGAACCATTGAGAAATACCAAGTCTTTCATAGTTGATCATCGTACATTCTTGCTGTTATTGTGTATAATGTATTCCTGGTTCTGCTTGTTTCACTCAGCATCAGTTTGTATAAATCTAAGTAGACCTTTCTATAATCACTTGTACATCATTTTTTATAGAAAAATAATATTCCATTACTTTTATATACTATAACTTGTTCATCCATTGCCAAATTGATGGGCATACACTCATTATTTTTGCACACGTGGGTCCTTTTCCCTCCTTTGTGCTTTCCTTGGGAAACAGATCCATCAGTGGCATTGCTGGGTCAAAGGATATACACAGTTTTTTTTATTTTTTTGGGCATAGTTCCAGATTGCTCTCCAGAATGGTTAGATTATTTCACAGTTCCACCAACAATGCATTAGTGTCCCAGTTTTCCCACATCCCCTCCAACATTTATCATTATCTTTTCCTATCATCTTAGCCAATCTGAGAGGTGTGTGGTGGTATCTCATTGTTGTTTTAATTAGCATTTCTCTAATCAATAGTGATTTAGAACATTTTTTAATATAACTATAAATGGCTTTAATCCCATCATCTGAAAATTTTCTGTTCATGTATTTTGACCATTTATTAATTGGGGAATGATTTTTATTCTTTTAAATTTGACACAGTTCTTTATATATTTTAGAAATGAGATCTTTATCAGAAATAATGGCTGTAATGATTTTTTCCTAGCTTTGTACTTTCTTTGTAATCTTGGTTCTGTTGGTTTTGTCAAACTTTCTTATTTCTGATGAAAATAACACCATTTTTCTAGTCTTCCATGCTTGTTTTCTTTGTGTTTTCCTCAATTTCTTGTTCACCTTCATCTCACATGTCATATTGGTTACCTAATCTTGTTGACTCTACTTTCACAACATCCTTGCATCTGATTCTTTCTCATTACTACCACAGTCACCATTTTAGTTCAGCTCCTCATTACCAGTCATCTAGATTATTTTTTTAATTTAAATTTAAATTTGTATTTTTCCAAATTACTTATAAAAGCATATTTTAACATTCGTTTAAAATTGAGTTGCAAATTCTCTTTTTTCCCCCTCCCTTAAAAACCCCACCAATGACAAGGCAAAAAATTTATATAAGCAATATATATGTAGTCGTACAAAATATGTTTCCAGATTAACCATGTTGTGAAAGAAATACAGATAAAAATCCCAAGAAAAATAAAGAAAAAGTATTCTTTGACAATAGCCCATGTCATGGCTATTGGAACAAATTGTTTTCATTGGTCAATTCTAACTGGGAGATCATATGCTTGAGGTAAACAGCTCCCTATCCTCCACTTGATTTAGCTCATCTATCAAAATGATTTAGTGAGATCTGATCCTTGCACATGCCACAGATTCTTGATTCTAGAGTAAGAGTTGGATGGATTAGGCTATATCAAAAGGTAAAAAGTAGCCCTAAAAAAAGTCTTAGCAGCCCCTTCCACTAGAGGTGCTAGTCTTCCTTGAACATATAATATCCTACACCCCAGATGTCCAAGGATTCATGTATTGGGTGCCTCTCTCTATTTTGAATACTTATCAAAATGGCTTCTCAGAAATCCAGGTTCCCAGGGCAGGAATTTGAAGTGAATGGTTGAAAATCAAAGTTACAGAACAAGTACATGATAATATGATGTCTCAGAGTAGTCTATATACGTGGTGCATATATATTCAAAAATTAAAGTGTCTATGTTTCATTTAAGCATAATGTACTTATCTTATTTTTATGTCTTAGTAAAAATTTGTCAACAAATAATCAGAACTTAGTATGTGTCAGGTGCCAAGATTACCCCAATACAACGAATGAAACAATCCCAAAAAATTTATATTCTGAGGCAGCCAACAAACATACCCATAAAAATATGTCAAATAATTATAAATATAATAAATACAAGGTCAGTGAAAAAGGACACTAGCAATGACTGTGATTACTGAAGGCTTTCTATACAAGACACTGCTTGATTTGTCTCCTGAAGGAAATAAGGCTATCATAAAATGGAGGTTAGAATGGAGACCATTCCTTGCATAGGGGACAATCAGTACAAAAGCCCATATGTGGAAAATGGAGGGCCATGGGCTAGGAATAGCAAAAAAGGCCAGTTTGGCTAGATTATAGAATATGGAAGGGAAGTACAATGGGCCCCAAGGTAGGCTGAGGACACATTGACGAGAGCTTTGAAAATAAGCAAAGGATTTACAATTGCTCTTAGATGATTAGCTAGCCACAATAATTGATGGAGTAGAAGAGTAATATCAGATCTATGATTTAAGGCAATAACTTCGGAATTTCATGAAGGATAGACTACAGTGGAGAAATATATGAAGCAAGAGAATCAAGACTTCGTTGAAATAATTTATGTTTATATAACATTACATGATAAGAAGCTGAACTAGTGACATCAGGAGTAGAAAAGGGGTCAGATGTGTGAGATGGAGAAAGAACAAGATCTGGACCCTGATTGGCTATGTGAAAGGAGGAAAGGTGAGGAACTGAAGGCAGCACTACAAGATGCTATGTGGAAGAGTGTCAAGATAGACATCAGGAAGACTTATCTTGAGTTCAAATCTGGCATCGGATTTGCTAGATTTGTGACTCAGGAGAAGTCCCTTAACCCTGTTGCCTCAATCTCTTATCCATAAAAATGAGCTAGAAAAGGAAATGGCAAATCATTCTAGTATCTCTGCCAAGCCAAAAAAAAAAAAAAAAAAAAAAAAAACCAAAAACCAAAAACAAAAACCCTAATGGGCTTATGCAGAATCAAACGATTGAAATGACTGAACAAGAACAACCATGGATAAAAACATGAAAGAATGGAGGTGTGATGGCACCTTGATATAAATAGGCAAGTTTGAGGAAAGGGTGGACTATGAGGAGTAGAAAATGAATTATGCTGTGGATGTATTGAGTCTGAGATAACTTTGTGCTATCTGAATTGGAATGCCCAATAGGCAGATGGTGATGCATGAGTAAAGGTAAGGAAAGAGATTATGGTTGTATTTATAGATGGGAGATCTGTGAAATCCGATAATTAAATCATTATGAGAAGATAAGATTAGGAAGGGAGAGACTATATAGAGAGAAGAAAACCAAGAGCACATTTTTAGGGCTAGGTTTTATATATATATATATATATATATATACATATATATATGTATATGTATAAATGACAAAGAAGCAAAGGAGATGGAGGATAAGAGATTTATTGGAGAGAATAGCACCACAAAATCCAAGAGACAAAAGAGTATCCTGGAAAAATTTTAGCAAAGAGCAGATATGTTTTGAGAGTGTGATGCAGTCTGAGCAATATTTTTGGGGGGTTGCCTATTAAAACATATGACAAAATTCATGGACCCATGTGGGGCATAGCAATTTCTTGATGAAGATTTAAAAAAAAAATGGCTTACACTAATCACCTTTTCAAAAGAAGTATTGTGGTTTAAAACAATGAATTCTCCAGCATCAAAAAAAAAAAAAAAAAAAAAAAAAACAACTATCTTTGACCATTGGTTACAGTTCTTTGCAGTATGTATGACCACTGACTGTTAAAGAGAGAATAACTTTATCAATCCCCTTTGGCTGTTTGTAACACTATCCATCCACTATTCCGGGAAAATAATTTATATCAAGACTGCTTCACTTCTATGTCCACTGTCCCTCAAATATACATAGCTTCAATTGGATAAAGTATGTTGTCATTAACATTTAATAACATGTGTAGAAGTTAAAATACATTAACCATTCTTCTGATCTTCCCAAATAATTCATATTCCAATAAAATTGGAAATGTTGCCTTTTTATTTATTTATTTATTTTAAATTTTATTTTATTTTATTACTTTTTTATTAAAGCTTTTTATTTGTATAACATATATATGGGTAGTTCCCCAACATTGATCTTTACAAAGCTTTCCATTACAAATTTTACCCCCAGTCCCCTCCCCTCCCCTAGATGGCAGGAAGTCCACTACATGTTAATAATGTTGAAATGCTTGAGAAGTTATGCAAGAAAAATCCTATCTACAAGAAAAAAAAAAGAATCAGAGAAAGGAAACACAATGCAAGCAAATGTCAATAGAAATCATGAAAATGGTACGTTGTGGTCCATATTTCATTTCCCTCTCTCTGGGTGTATATGGTTTTCTTCAGTGAACAATTGGAACTGGTTTGAGACAATTCTTTGTTACAGAGAGCCATGTCCATCAGAATTGATCATCATGTAATATTGTTGTTTCTGTGTTTAATGATCTCCTGGTTCTGCTCGTTTCACTCAGCATCAGTTCATGCAAGTCCCTCCAGGCCTCTCTGAAATCGTCCTGCTGGTCGTTTCTTACAGAGCAATAATATTCCATAACATTCATATACCATAATTTATTCAGCCACTCTCCAATTGATGGGCATCCCTTCAGTTTCCAGTTTCTAGCCACTACAAAAAGGCTGCCACAAACATTCTTGCACATGTGGGTGCCTTTCCCTCCTCTAAGATCTCTTTGGGATATAGGCCCAGTAGAAACACTGCTGGGTCAAAGGGTATGCACAGTTTGACAACTTTTTGAGCATAGCTCCAAATTGCTCTCCAGAATGGTTGGATACATTCACAGTTCCACCAACAATGTATTAGTGTCCCAGTTTTCCCACATCCCCTCCAACATTCATCGTTATCTTTTCCTGTCATTTTAGCCAATCTGACAGGTGTGTAGTGGTACCTCAGAGTTGTCTTAATTTGCATTTCTCTGATCAATAGTGATTTGGAGCAACTTTTCATATGACTAGAGATGGTTTTAATAAATGTTGCCTTTTGTGGCAACATGAATAAGTTGATTAAAATTTTTTTTATAGATCTGAACTCTGTTTTGTGTAAAAATGGGCAATTTACATAATTATTCTCCATTCATCATGGTGAGATTATAGGGCATGGACTGTTATTTAGAGTTGACTAAAGGACATCTTATGGCATATGAGCATATCTACTTACATTATGCTGTTTGGATTTCAGAGTCTGACGCTATCTCTTCTTGATGATGGGTTGGCTGAGAATCAGTAATTCCATCTAGAAGAATGATTTCACTGCATTCAGAACTTTTTTGCCCTCTTTGCTTTGTGCCTTATTCAAGAATAGAGAAATTCACTTTAATACCAACTTTTTTGGAAGCAATTTATTTTGATTTGTGCCAAAAGCACATATGTTTGCACATAGTCCTACTAGAAAAAAGCTGAGAGTAGACATTTCCAGCTTTACAGAGGCATTGAGAGTTTTTCTGGGGAAATAAGTGTATTCCCACTCAGTCTGAAAAGAGAATCCTAGCTTTGGGATTTGTTTCATTGGTAATTCATAGGACAACCCTTTTTGTTCCCAAAAATGAACCAGATCCATACAAGTCCAGAGATTTGATGTCTCCCTCACTACAGAGGTCCAATCATGCTATTTATTTGCTTAATATTTTTCATATTCCTTATTGCCTTCAATAAAATACTTATTATTTTATTTGGCATATAAAATCATTTATAATCAGAAGCTTTCCTTTCCTAACATTTCGTATCATTCCTATTCCTATTCTGTTTTTTATATCCTGACTTATTTTCTGTTCACCAAATTTACAGTTTATTCTCTTACCTCTGCAAGTTATCTTTTGTGCTTGGAAAGACCTTCTTGCTTATGTCTTTGTCACAGCAAACTTAGCTTCTTTCATGTTATAGTTCAGATTTCACTTTTTAGGTGAAGTCCTTCCCACTTTCCCCAACTTTATTGTTCTCTCCACCAATTTTTTTTCACCATATATACTTATCTGTTTCTACATTTTGTTATATATTATAAACTAAGCTTGTTGAAAGTAGTTATTTTTTTCCACTTTTTTTCTGAATATCATTAGTGTCTAATGGCATTTGTACAAAGTAGATGCTGAATAAATTCTTGCTGAATTGTAAAATTGAAATATCTGCATAGATCTTGATTGATTGTAGGACCTCTAGAAATCAATTAACCTTCTTGGGCCTCAGTTTCCTAAATTACTAGTTCAGAGAGTGTTAGACTGGGATAACTTCTTAGGTCCCTTCCAGCTCTAAATTTATAATCCTATGGAGATAGATAATTCTTGCAAATTTTGTATTGGGATAAGAAAGTAAATATATAGGCACATACTAATTACTGATATCTTCTTAGAAGCCATTTTTGGTTGTAATTTCTTGAAAATTGATTCCCCAAAGTCATTCGAAATTGTTATAGCCTTAGCCTGGTCCAAATATCTTCTCTTAACTTCAATTTTATATTTCCTTCTATAATTTCATTAGGAATGGGCTAGTATAGTCAAATTATGGTGGTTCAACTCTGTGAGAATAAGGCCATTTTTCATATAATTTTTGTCCTTTTTATTTCATTTCTAAATGTCTTTGTATTATTCCTTTGAAATAACAACAAAAACAACAACATATATACATGATGACAGATTCTCAGAATCACAAACTAAAAGGAAATAAATTCTCTCCCACTAAAGCCACTTTAATATATTTCTAATTACTTAGAAATAAAATATAGGATTACCACCAGCCCTGAAGTCAGGAGGACCTGAGTTCAAATCTGGTCTCAGACACATTCCCTAGCTGGGAGACCCTGGGCAAGTCACTAAGTCACTTAACCTCAATTGCCTCAGCAAAAAAAAAAAAAAAAAAAAAAAAAAGAGAGAGAGAGAGAAATATAGGATTACAATAAATTTAAATTTGCTAAGAAGTGCAAATCTCATTCTTCTCCCACTAGATATCCATTAAAATACTTAGATACAACTATAATATCCTGCTTCAAGGCTCTTCTTTTCTGATTGAAACATTTCCAATTCTTCAATAAATTGTCATGAGGGAAAAACTTAAGATACTTCCCAATCAAGTGAAGTTCTTATTTGTCATGAAGGCCTTGTCTTTTCATGTTACATGGTCTATATCTTATATTTGAAGTATGTTTAATTTATTCTATACTTTTTCTCTACCATCAACTTGATGACATTCTATTTTTTTCCAATTACATGTAAAGATAATTTTCAACACAAATCCTTTTTATAAGATTTTGAGTTTCCCCTAAGACAGCAAACATTATGATACATGTATAATCATATTAAATATATTTCCCCATTAGTTATGTTGAAAAAGAAGAAGCAGAACAGAGGGAAAAAGACCACAAGAAAATAAAACAAACAAAAAAAGTGAAAATAGTATGCTTCATTCTATATTCAGACTTCATTGTATTTTTCTTTTTTCTGCATATGATAGCATTTTCCAGCATGAGTCTTTTGGAATTATCTTGGATCACTGTGTTGCTAAGAAGAGCTAAGTATATCATTGTTGATCATCTCACAATATTGTTATTACAATCATACAACATTGTTATTACAATGTTCTTTTGGTTCTGCTCACTTCACTCAGCATCAGTTCATATAAATCTTTTCAGGTTTTTTGAAATTTTTCTGCTCATCATACCACAACTTATTTGGCCATTCTTCAATTGATGGTCATCCTCTCAATATCCAATTTTTTGCCATTCCACAAAGAACTGCTATAAATATTCTTATTTATCCTTCCCCCTTTTTAATCATCTCTTTGGGATACAGACTTAGTAGAGGCTTTATTGGATCAGAGGGTATGCAGTTTTATAGTTTTTTGGGAATAGTTCTAAATTGCTCTCCAGAATGGTTGGATCACACAATTCCATCAACAATTCATTAGTGTCATAGTTTTCCCATATATCCTTCAACATTTATCATTTTCCTTTTCTGACATACTAGCCAATTCAGTAACAATGAACTGATTTCTCAGAATTGTTTTAATTTTCATTTCACTAATCAATAATGATTTAGAGTATTTTTATATGACTAGAGATAAATTTAATTTCTTCATCTGAAAACTGCTTGTTCATATACTTTGACTATTTATCATTTGGGGAATGATTTATATTCTTATAAATTTGACTCAGTTTTCTATATATTTTAGAAATGAGGCTTTTATCAGATACACTGGCTGTAAAAATCATTTCCTAGCTTTCTGCTTTCCTTGTAATCTTAGCTGCATTGACTTTGTGCAAAAGCTTTTTAATTTTATATAATCAAAATGATCCATTTTGAATTTTTTAATATTCTCTATTTCTTCTTTTGATGACTGCTGGTTTATAACATAATTTTAGGTTTGGTACTGCTAAGCCACCATCCTTTGCATTTTTTTTTTTCATTAATTCCTTTGATATTCTTGACCTATTGCTCTTCCAGATGATCTTTGTTATTATTTTTTCTAGTTCTATAAAATAATGTTTTGGCAATTTGATTGTAAGACACTGAACAAGTAGACCAATTTAGGCAGAATTGTCATTATTATTGCATTGGCTTGTCCTACCCATATTCAGTTGATATTTTCCAGTCGTTTAGATCTGACTTTTTGTGAGAAGAGTTCTATAATTGTATTCATATAGTTCTTGGGTTTGTCTTGGCAAATAGACCCCAAGCATTTTATTTTGTCTACACTAATTTTAAATGGATTTTTTCTTTCTATTTCTTGCTGATGAGCTTTGTCATAATGGATAAAAATGATGATTTGTGTGGGTTTATTTTATATCCTGTAACTTTGCTAATGCTATTGTTTCCAATTTTTTTTTTTTTTTTTTTTTTTTTTTTTTGCTGAGGTAATTGGTGTTAAGTGATTTGTCCAGGGTCACTCAGCCAGTTAAGTGTCTGAGATCAGATTTGAACTCAGGTCCTCCTGACTTCAGGACTGGTGCTCTATCTGCTGTGCCACTTAGCTGCACCTCCAGTAGGTTTTTTGATGATTTTCTAGAATTCTCTAAGTATATAATCATATCATCTGCAAAGTATGATAGTTTTATTTGCTCATTACCTGTTCTAATTCCTTTAATTTCATTTTCTTTTCTTATTGCTTAAAGCCAGCATTCCAAGTACAATGTTAAATAATACTGGTTATAATGTTCACCAACAAATACTCTTAAAAATTCCTTTGTATCCCCACAACACTTATTGACTGGGCTGATGACTGACTTGAGATTTGCCTTCCTTGAGAGTAGCATCTTTCTCTTCATTTTCCTTCTGTCCGTTTCATCCTCTTCTTTTTTTTTTTTGTCTTCTTTACTGGATTAATGATGTATCATTTGCCTGTCTGGATGTGGCAGAGCAATTTATCTCTGTGGGAAAGCTCCTTTGGGGAAGTGCAAGAAAAGCTAACTATAAGAATACTTCCATTTACAAGACCCTTGTTTAAGTTCATTGTTAAGTCTTACTGTATTCAATTCAATGTTGTACAATTTACAATATGTCTACTAAAATTCCCTTTGAAGTTTCAATTGCATTCAAAGTATTTTCTTTATTTCAAGTCATAAACTACCCTAAAATATGGTTTTGTAGCTATTAAACAAACACCTTAATTTTTTTTTTGTCAGCTCCAAGGTGTGACTTAAATTGTTGACTATTTGACTTTCTTGTCCTGGATTTTTACCAAAGGATCTGTTTTTTTTTCCTTTGTTGTTACTTTTGCAACTTTTTAGTGTGAAACTCAGAGGGACTCTTTTTCTTGGTTGTTGACTAAAAAATCCAGAAATTTTGGAGTTTGTAACATATATAATATAACTTATCACAGATTTTGCAAATAATAAGTAGTTTTCTAAGATTCTTTATCTTACATAAAGATCATCGAAAAAAATCAGAAAGCATGTAATTCTTTTTTTTTCACAAAATGTTCCCCTTCCCACCACCCTTAGTGACATCATAATTTAAATGAGATTTCAGAAGAACTTGGCTGCTGTGGCCAGTCTTATTTGGATTTTAAATGGGCAGGAAAACTAGATTTGCTTTTCAATTTCACAGGATGAGGATTGGGTAGGCACAATTCAAAACTGTATGACCAAGTTTATTTCAGTTCAGGTATCTGAAAATCTTTTGTCAGACAGTAAGAAAATGCAGAATACTTTAAAATCAAGAGCTGGCTTCACTGCTGAAGAAGTTTCATAATAATTAGAGATTATGAACATTGATTAAGCATCTATTATACATCCATTCTAAATTCATGATATACCAAGAAAGGCAAAAAACAGTCCATGCTCTCAAGGAGTTCAGAATTGAATGGATGAGGAAATTATGAAAACAATTATGTACAAACAAAATATATACAGGATAAATTGGAGAAAATCAACAGAGCTAAGGAGCTTTTGCTATTAAGAGGATTGGGGGGAGGGGGGAGGATTGTCATAGAAAATGGGATTTTAGCTTGGATATGAAAAGAAGCCAGAAAGCTAAAATGAGGAGGGAGAATATTCCAGGCATAGGGAACAGCCAGGTAAAATATCCTGACTCTATCAATGGACTGTCACTTTATTTTAATTAATTTTTTTTTCCTGAGGTAATTGGAGTTAAGTGATTTGCCCAGGGTCACACAGGTAGGAGAGTGTCACTTTTAAGATATCTAAATAGCTATTTAGGATAGGTAGGTGAGAACAGCCTGATGGACCAGTAGGTAGTTTTCTGTCCCTGAAGTGAAGAGAATCACAGTTTGGATCCAGCTTCAGTCACTTTACACTTATTGTGTGACCATAGATGAGTCACTTAACCCCATCTGCCTCACAAAAAATAATAATAATAATAATAAGGTTAGGTAGGTGGTCCATTTGATAAAGGGAAGGTCCTGAAGTCAGGAAGACTCATATTCTTGAGTTCAAATCTGGCTCACTTAGCTGTGTGATCATGGGCAAGTCATTTAACCTTTTTTGTCCGAGTTCATCATCTATAAAACGAAGTGGAGATGGAAGTCACAAAACGCTAGTATTTTTGTGAAGAAAATGACAGATGGGGTCACAGAGAATGAGGAACCACTGAAACAACTGAACAAAAATAGTTGCAGCTGATCTATTGTTACATTTATATGGTGAAAAAATTTGCTTTAAAATTACATGATGGTTGGGGATTGTTTGATAAGATAATAAATTAATGACATCCCCAGAATGTACTATTATTCAAAGAGAAATAATTTGTTTAATAGTTGAGCCAATCTGAGATGCAGCACTGTGTGAGAAAAAATATCATTAGATTTGGCTGATGAAAGACCTGAATTCAAATCCAACTTCTAACACTAGTTGTATATCCATGTAGCTTTAGGGTCAACTAAATTGTGACTTCCTATATGATTTGTAATTGGTATCACTTTTTCAATATGATATGTAAGACTATGTTTGTTATATATAATTTTATATGTTAGTAAAAACTATCCCATTAACAAATTCATAAAATCATAGGATCATAGATGTAAAACTGGAAAGGTCCTCAGAGACCATCTAGTCCAACTTTTGTATTTTACAGATGAGAAAAATCAGGTCTAGAAAGGCTAAGTGTCTTGCCCAAAGTCACATAGATGGTAAACATCAGTAACTTGATCTATGGAAAGCTATAAACTCCTCAACAAAGGCCTTTTGTCTTTTCACCAAAGAATATGGCTCAAGGTCATATCCCTTGACAGTGGTCAAGTTAATTAAATATTAAAAAGAATTCCATTTGCATACTTGAGTTCATAATGATTGTTTATCTTCCTGCTTATCTATGTATTATTTCTTCTTATTTTGTGTTATAATCCTTAAACTCATTTTTTTAAAATGATGATTCTGCCATCCCCTTTAGCTTATCACTATTGAAGCATCACTTAAGTGTCATTCAGGTGGTATCTTTTCCGTATTTAAAATGGAAAAATGATCAGAATTGCTTCTCAATTTAGGGTACTACCAGCCCCAATACATTAGTCATTGGGGAGCTGCTATTTTCTCCTGCCCTCATCACAAACTAATCAGAAGTTGAAGCAACTTCCCAGATAGATGCTAGAGACCCTCTTTACCCAATCACTTCTATATCTAATCATCCTAAGACTTTTTCTGGGTTTTAAACAATTACCCTTAAATAAATTTTATTAGGATACATCAAGTTCTGTGTGTGATCTGTTCAACTAGTTTACAAAATCAATCATTTAGAAATAATAGAAATAATATAGAAATATGAATATGAAATTCAAATGCAGACAATAATTTGGACAAAGAAATTTGATCAATTGCCCTCTTTAAGTATTTTTGCCTACCCCCTCCCAATAATATAAATTCACATGAACAAGTCATTAACCCTTCTGAGACTGTTTCCTTCTCTATAAACTAATACCTTCATTTTCTACTTCCCAAGGATGGTATGATGAAATATGAGATAATGAGGTATTTTTCTCATCTGCATATAAAGACTACCACAATCCCTACGGAACCAATAACTAATTACTCTTTTTTTTTTCCCTGAGGCAATTGGGGTTAAGTGACTTGCCCAGGGTCACACAGCTAGGAAGTGTTAAATGTCTGAGATCAGATTTGAACTCAGGTCCTCCTGACTTCAGGGCTGGTGCTCTATCCACTGTGTTACCTAGCTTCCCTTAATTATTCTTTAGTAGTTTTCCTTGATTATTCTTTATCCATTTTATAATCACTAAATGTGGAACCACCCAAAATGTCTATACTGGAATTTCATATCTTTTTTAATACATAAGTAGGAAGCAAAAGAAAGTTATAACACTTATTAAACACTTGCTTTTTGCTGTGCACTTAACTAAATACTGCAAATATAAATACAAGGTATGTAGCCTTTGCTCTCCAAAGCTTTTATTCTATACTATCTCATCGGTTTCAAAGGGCTCAATTATCATCCTTAGGTAGACTTTATCTACATACATAGTGTGAGTTTCTGTTCTGCATCACCAAATGCCTTTTGAATATCTTTAAATGTCTGTCTTACAAACATCTTAAAATTTGTTGTATGCAGCCCAACATTAATAAACCCCATTTGTTCTCTATTTTCTCTAGAATCAAATGCAAATTCTTCTGTTTATCATTTAGAGCTAATTAAAAGTTCAAAATTTCCTAACTTTCTGGTACTCCTATAATTTATTCTTCACATTTTCTCCCCACTGCCCAAACCACAATCCAGGTAGCTCCCATTTCCTTTATTGGAATGCTGTGCTCCTATCTTCCTATCTCATATTTATTCTGGATTCATTCAGTACTCAGTTTAAATCTCACCCTCTGTGGAAGTCTTTCCTATTCCTTTTAGTTGCTAATGCTTCCCTTTTGAGATTACATTCCAACTACTCTGTATGTATCTTGTATGTATACAGTAATTTTCATGTTTATACACCCCCCCAAACACGTAGAACAGTGTCTGACACATCTTAATACGGCTTAATAAATGCTTATTGAATGACTAACAGCTCTTTCAAGTACTGCAAGCTTGTGTTGAGTCATATGTAAAACCCAATATGTTTTTCTTCTGTTTCACTAATTACAAAATCTTGCTTAGGAGTGGACAGGGAATTTTCCTTGAAGTTAAAAGAGACCACAAGAAGTATGCTGGAATTACCACATCTGCTGAAATAATGTGGATATCATGGAAATAATTCCTGATGATTATGTCCAAGATGGTGTCTGGGGTCCTTACGATTCTTTCTGGATTTTCATGGCTTTCTGATCTGTTAAAATGAGAACAACTTTATAAAATTGTTCCTTAGCTTCTAGAAGGCAAAAAGATAAGATTCAGGATGATCCTTTGGAAGATATATCCAGGACAAATGAAGAAAAACAATTGAAATGCCGAGCATCCAGTCAAACTTTAACATCCTGATCTCCATTCTGATGAACATATCAAAATGATCACAGTGCTTCCCATCTTTTCAGAAAACATATGTTAAGCAGAGTAGGCAAAGTTAAACTCTAAGAGGATCTGTTTGTCCTTTCAGCCCATCTGTTTCCTGCTCCCCACAGAGCACATCTCTTTCCTGGGTTCCCTTTTCAGGTGCGCTTTTACCTTATGTAACACTCTTTTTATTGAGGGTTCATGCTGTGACCCTGTCAGAATTGCTACAGTAGGAGTGACCTCAGTAATGACCATCTACAGCCTGCCAAGCTAACTTGGTCAGTGTTAGCTGATTAAACTTTTAACAACATCCCCTGTGCGATAAAGGGCAAAATGACAACTTTGCCCATCGTCAAGGTGTCTGTATAATAAACTAATTAGTAAACCACACAGTCTGTGGAGCTTTTAATGAGTGCTATCGGCTGGCCTCTGTAATAAAAACCCAGTCTGCCCCCTTTTGGGATTCAATTAAGGCACAGACTGTCATATGCTTGGTCTAGCTGATCAATGAATCCATTCCGACCTTTGTCAGAGCTGTTTGCAAGGTCAGTGGCAGTAGTACAGAAAGGCAGCTTGGTAAAGGAAATATAACCAACAACAGCTGATAGGCACCAGGACCAGTTGTTCATATCCTCATGTTCATTTGACATGAGCAGAAGTTTCTCTCTCAAAGGTTAGTTGAAAGAGAAGAAAGCAACTCATACATACATACACACACAGATATACACACAAACACATTTTATATATGCATTAATGTAAATATGTATTATTTATGTATGTATATTGGTGTTTTCACAGATAGTTTTCTTTGTTATTAAAATAATTATAATTTTAACATCCATATTTATTCTGTGGCATCTCTTTTTCAACCTACATAAATTGTTATTTATCATTTGTTTTTGCAAATCAACCTATTGATGACATTCTGTTCCAAATGTGAAAACAAATGCAACCTTTGTGAAATGATAACTTTATTTTTATGATGCAAGATTTGTGAATTAAAAAAAAAAGATAAATGAAATTGGGTTATGTTTTTTTTTTGATAGTCACTCCACCTCAGCCCAACCCCCCATATGAACCAACTCTAGGATACTTCAGTTAAAATGAATCATCTTAGTGTAATATGGGTAGAGATGATGTTTGCTTTTAATTTTTCTAGTACAACTTCTGCAATGCACATATCCAATACAGGAGGAGATGCTGTTCATCAGAGTATGTTCTAGGACTTTAGACTTCTCAAGTCTATTTTGGTGTTATTTGGGTGTTAAACTAGGAAAATGAAGCCCCAAGGAGAGAGCCATCACTAGGAGAAAGGAATTAGAGCAGTCATGTGGACAAGAACCACAATGTAAATAGAAAAAATATATATAAAGAATAAATTTAAAGAGCAGCCACATGCTTAAATAATGGCCTGGTTAATGGGATGAAAGAAGTTGGAAGTGGGAATGAAGGATCACAGAGAAGAAAGGAAGAGGTTACATAATGTGACCTAACCACGGTGTAATAATGACTCTAGACTCAAAGTGAAATGTAACTTAACCCCTAAGGAGATAGTGTCACTAACCTGTTTCTTTGAAGTTCAAGAAGAAACTCAAGAGTCAGATGGCATTTGTCACTATTGCATCACCCCTGGTTTGAACTGTGTTCTTCTTCTGATAGTAGAAAATTGGAGAGATTAATAAAGAATTTGATGGTAGCTATTTTAAGGGGAATTACAGAGAATATTAAATAAGTGCTTTTTATATTTTTTTTCATAAGCTGTGGCTTTGAATAGATGACTGCAAACAACACATCAAAGCTGGAAGTAGAAAGAATTCTCAATTTAATATGGAATCTATGTTTGTTATGGGAAAGATCTAGGGGAAGTGAGGTGAGACATCCTATGAAGAGGCTCATATGTATGTGTATACATACGAAACTTATGTATGTATATATATGTATATATATACACACATTTACTACATGCATACTCAATGAAATAAATGTACATGTATATGTGTCATATATATAGGTGCATGTATAAATATTAATATGTACACTGCATTATGGAATGCAAATACATGCAAATTTTTTAAGCTTTTTTGATTATTTGGTATCTTATTTGAACTTTACAACAAGACTATGAAGTAGTTAATATAGTTATTATTATCATTTCAGTTTTGTGAAGCATAAGATATAAAATAATTTGGTTAGTTATGCAGATAGCATCAAAGAAATGATAACTCAGCTCTTCTTGACTCCAAGACCATCACTTTAATCATTATACCATATGACCTTTCCACATGGTTAGCTAATGGTCCGCTCTTCATGACTAGTGAACACCTCAGGATCACATTTTGAGAAATGTGTGAGCACTTGGTCATTCACTTTTGAGCATGGTGTTGATGTGTTTTATAAGCCCACCATCTATTTTTTTAGAGCTACATTTCATATTTGTGAGATTATTAATATTTCAAAGTATACATTTCTTATAGCTATAGATTTACTATCATAATTGCTTATTTAGTGGCCTATACTGAAAATTTTACCTTTCTCAGAGTAGAATTTGACAACAAAATTTTGCAATACAGCTCTATTGCAAGTCAGACAAACTGAATTGAATAATTATTTTACAACATTGTATGTCAAAATATCACTGAGATTTGTTTGTTGGTTACTTCTGATATATGATTAGACTTTGTACATTGCTTACTAGAATATTAGGCTGAATAATTACTATAGCTATTCAGATTTTAGAAAATTTTTGCACAAGGAATAGGAATTGACCAATAAAGAGTTCCATTAATTTGGAGATTACATATTGATGCATGAAAATGATGGTATTGTAAGGATTTGTCCACATCACTCTGGAACATTTGGGGGAATGTCAAGTATTGCTTAAGGTATAAAAATAGGAAAGAAAATTGGCAATTCTATTACATGAGCAATCTAAAATTTTAATAGATTTCAGCAATCGCAAAGTGTTAAGTGATGGAGATTCATGGGAAATAGCTATTTAATATGCCAGTGACTAATCATTGTCTACATTGTGACCAAGGTTAAAGTCTTCTTGGTGAAAAACTAAAAGCATGGACTGAAGAAAATTTAAGAAAAATATTAAAGGAATCAGTACCATTATTACCTCCAGACAACTTATTGATAATCTCACCCTTAAAATTAAGTAACCAATTGCTCATATCTTCAGTAATAAGTGACTCTTATAAGAGTTTATTAGTTTACAATGGGGAGAGACAGAATTATATAGTAAAGAAAGTGCTGGGTTTAAAATCAGGATATCCTGTATTCAAATATTTCCTTTGACAATACCTGCATGACCAAGTATAGGTAAGTCATTTTATATTTTGAGACTCAGTTTTTCATATCAATGCAATGGAGATAATAATACTTTTACTACACATCTTACAATGCTGTTGTAAGGCTTAACCATGATAATATTCAGAAAATTCTATATGTCAGTTATTTCAATAAACATCAGAATTATTTTTGTTGTTCAGTTGTTTTCAGTCATGCATGATTCTTCATATCCTATTTAGGGTTTTCTTGGCAAAGATATTGTTTTGGTTGACCATTTTCTTCTTCAGCTCATTTTACAGTTGAAGAAACCAAAGCAAACATGGTTAAGTGACTTGCCCAAAGTCACACAATTAGTTTTTTAATTATTACAAGAGATTAAATATGGGAAGGTACAATTCTTTCTAGTGAGATATCCTTGCCTATTATCAAGAAATACTTCATTCTTAGCTAATGAATGACAGAAGAATCACGTAAGAATAGCAAGGGACTGGGGCAGGAAAATGGACTGTCTAATGAAGGACAAAAAAGGACAATCTCTTACTCATTTAGAATTGATATTTCTGGTCAAGAAAATAAAGATTATTTTAATGGATATAGAATAAAGAAGAAAAAGAAGAAGCCAAGACTAACTCCACCAGATCACAGGATATTTTGTTGGGAATTGGTCATAATGATTACCCTCTTTTCAACAAGTGAATAGATTCTTATTCTAGTGCAGAAAATGGCTTGGGACTTAAGTTGAAGGCAGTCTGCAATGGAAAGAGCACTGATGATTATGGCCAAAGAAGATTTGTGACAATAAGAAAGAGAATACTTGATTGTTGGGTGCATTTAAGAAAGACATCCTAATCTAGAAAAAATAGTAGCAAAGTTCATTTGGAAGAACAAAAGGTCAAGGATTTCAAGGGAATTAATGAAAAAAAAAAGACAGATGAAGGTGGCCTTGCTGTACCAGATCTAAAACTATATTATAAAGCAGCGGTCATCAAAACCATTTGGTACTGGCTAAGAAATAGAGCAGTCGATCAGTGGCACAGGATAGGTTATCAGGACAATCTAGGCAATAACCTTAACAATTTAGTGTTTGATAAACCCAAAGACCCCAGCTTTTGGGATAAGTACTCACTATTCGGCAAAATCTGCTGGGAAAATTGGAAACTAGTGTGGAAGAAATTAGGGCTTGACCCACATCTAACACCACATACCAAGATAAGATCTAAATGGGTTCAAGATCTAGATATAAAGAGTGATTTTGTAAGCAAGTTAGAGGAACGTAATATAGTTTACCTCTCATACCTGTGGAGATGGAATAAATTTATGTCCAAAGAAGATCTGGAACTCCTAATTGAACACCAGATGGATAATTTTGATTATATTAAGTTAAACAGTTTCTGTACAAATAAAAATAATGCAGACAAGATTAGGAGGGAAGCATCAAATTGGGAAATCATCTTTACATTTAATGGTTCTGATAAAGGCCTCATTTCTAAAATATATAGAGAATTGTCTCATATATATAAGAATTCAAGCCACTCTTCAATAGATAAGTGGTCAAGGGATATGAAGACAATTTTCAGATGATGAAATTAAAACCATCTCTAGTCATATGAAAAGTTGCTCCAAATCACTATTGATCAGAGAAATGCAGATTAAGACAACTCTGAGGTACCACTACACACCTGTCAGATTGGCTAAAATGACAGGAAAAGATAACGATGTATGTTGGAGGGGATGTGGGAAAACTGGGACACTAATACATTGTTGGTGGAACTGTGAACCGATCCAATCATTCTGGAGAGCAATTTGGAGTTATGCTCAAAAAGTTGTCAAACTGTGCATACCCTTTGACCCAGCAGTGTTTCTACTGGGCCTATATCCCAAAGAGATCTTAGAGGAGGGAAAGGGACCCACCTATGCAAGAATGTTTGTGGCAGCCCTTTTTGTAGTGGCTAGAAACTGGAAACTGAAGGGATGCCCATCAATTGGAGAGTGGCTGAATAAATTATGGTATATGAATGTTATGGAATATTATTGCTCTGTAAGAAATGACCAGCAGGACGATTTCAGAGAGGCCTGGAGGGACTTGCATGAACTGATGCTGAGTGAAATGAGCTGAACCAGGAGATCATCATACACAGCAACAACAGTATTACATGATGATCAATTCTGATGGACATGGCTCTCTGCAACAAAGAATTGTCTCAAACCAGTTCCAATTGTTCACTGAAGAAAACCATATACACCCAGAGAGAGGGATGTGAAATATGGATCACAACGTAACATTTTCATGATCTCTATTGACATTTGCTTGCATTGTGTTTCCTTTCTCTGATTCTTTTTTTTTTCTTGTAGATAGGATTTTTCTTGCATAACTTCTCAAGCATTTCAACATTATTAACATGTAGTGGACTTCCTGCCATGTAGGGGAGGGGAGGGGACTGGGGGTAAAATTTGTAATGGAAAGCTTTGTAAAGATCAGTGTTGGGGAACTACCCATATATATGGTATACAAATAAAAAGCTTTAATTAAAAAAGAAAGAAAGAAAGACATCCTATTAAATGACCAGAAGTTTAATTCCACAAGAGTTGCAATAGGAAACAGATTGGACCAAAGATTAGAATCATTTTTTGCCCCAATACCATAAATTTAATTCCAGAAACCTTTTCTGTATAATTAATCTCATCAGACCTATGCAGAAGTGACTGTAAAGATCACAGGCACTTATACAGGGATAAAGAGATTTGTAATAGGGGATTTAAAAAACAATAGATAATATTTATATGGCACTTTAAAGTTTACAAAAAATTTCACACACATATATTATTTGATCCTCATTACAAGACTGGAAATAGATGCTATTTTTTAATCCCCATTTTACAGATAAGGAAAGCAAAAGTGAGAGATGTCATATTTCTAGGATCACACAGTAAATAATTGTCTGAAGCTCAATTTAAACAATCTTTTTTGACTTCAAGTCTAGTGCTGAATAATCTGAGCCATTTTGTTTCCTATGGGTCATCCATTTTAAAAAGACTTCATACAGAGATGATAAATTGTATTTTGCTGCCACCGTGGCCAAGATGGACATATGAATGGCATATTCTAGAGTGTCTAACATTGTTTTAACAGAAACTCCTGTGTACCAGATTGATAGGGGATAGGAACTATAATAGTAATGGGAACATGCCCAAGAATGTAAGGCTAGTCTGATTACACCAGTGCTAGAAGTAACAAATAGAAGCTTGTTTCCAGTAACCACACGATATCCAGCCAGATGTCAAACATTTTGACCAGCCATAGGTTTAGGAGGATCAAAGACACTCATAAGACTGTTAGGAGATAACCACCAAGATTGAAAAGAGGAACAGTCAGCATCAGGATTCTACAAAAATGATATGGCATTGGACCCAGAGTCAGAAAACCTTGAGTAAAATCCTTAGACAGTGCTCGGCACATGGTAAATGCTACATAAAGGTTGCTGCTACTATTGCTATTACTATTTTACATCACATCTACCTGCTACTGAGATGTTCCTTAGACTCCCTAAGAATTAGAAAGAGAGAAAAAGTAAAGAATTAGTGAAAGATTGATCTGCTGGTCAAAAATGGACAACTTAAACTAGAATTTACTACATATTGAGGTGTGAGGGATGGCAACCATTTTATGTATGGAAAAATTCACAATTATTATTTGGAACAAGAATAAATTTCCTGTTCTTGTTACCCTCTTGAAGGTCTGAAAGTGACTTGATCCTAAGAGGACCTTTTATACAAAGGAGAAAGACTGCCTCTTTCCTGTCCAAGGCAGGACACAGAATCGTTAATCACAGAAAAGAAACAGCTTAAAAAGACAAAAAATGAGAAAGAATAAAAGTGAAAATATATGCTTTGATCTGCATTCAGAGTCCATCAATTCTTTAACTGATTATGAACAGCATTTTCCTTTGTGAATCCTTTGTAGTGTCTTGGATCATTGTGTTTCTGAAAAGAGCTGAGTCAATCGTAGTTGATCATTATATAATGTTGCTGATACTGTGAACAATATTCTCCTAGTTCTCCTCATTTCACTTTGCATCAGTTCATACACATTTTTCTTTTTTTTTAAATTAAAGCTTTTTATTTACAAAACATATGCATGGGCAATTTTTCAAGACTGGCCCTTGCAAAACCTTGTGTTCCAGTTTTTCACCTTCTTCCTCCCATCCCCTTCCCCTCGATGGTAGGTAATCCAATACATGTTAAATTGTTAAAATATATGTTAGATCCAATATGTGTATACATATTTATAAAATTATCTTGCTACACAAGAAAAATCAGATTAAGAAGAAAAAAAACTGAGAAAAAAGAAAACAAAATGCAAGCAAACAACAACAGAAAGAATGAAGATGTTATGTTGAGGTCCACACCTCTCTCTGGGTGTAGATGGCTCTCTTCATCACAAGACCATTGGAACTAATCTCAATTATCTCAGAACTGGTCATTATATAATCTTGCTGTTGCTGTGTACAATGATCTCCTGGTTCTCTGCTCATTTCACTTGGTATCAGTTCCTGTAAGTTTCTCCAGGCCTCTCTGAAATCATCCTGCTGATCATTTCTTATAGAACTTTTCTTTGGGGATAGTTTCAAGTTGCTCTCCAGAATGGTTGGATCATTTCACAATCATCAACAATACATTAGTGTTTCAGTTTTGCCACATTCCCTCCAAAATTTATCATTATTTTTTGTCATCTAAGCCAATCTGAGAAGTGAGTAATAGTATCTCAGAGTTGTCTTAATTTGCATTTCTCTGATCAAAAGTGATATAACATTTAAAATTTTCATTTTGGGCTTGCTTTCTAGTTTAGATGATTAGACTTTTTTTTTAAAAAAAAGAAACAACAACTTATAAAACTTTTCTTGATTATGATACTTATTTATCTGTCATGTTTCCATGTGAGATATTTACAAGTGAAATAATCTGTTCAGAATTTTTACACCATATTTTCCCTTCTCCTAGACTTTGCAATCCATTGACACTCATCTCCCTGCTGTTTCTTGAACAATACCTTCCATTGCCTTAATTGCTCTTTGTCTTTTTGGGATACAGATCTAGTAGTGGTATTGCTGCATCAAAAATTATGCATATTTTATAGCATTTTGGACATAGTTATGAATTTCTCAACAGGATGGTTTGATCAATTCAGAGCTCCAGTTACAAAATATTAGTGTTCCAATTTTTCCCACATTCCTTCCAATATATTCCATTTTCTTTTTTTTTTTTATCATATTTGCCAATCCAATTGGAGGTATACCTCAGTGTTATTTAAATTTGCTTTTCTCTAATCACTAGAGATTTGGAACATTAAAAAAATTATAGAGAGCTTTGATTTTTCTTCTGAAAATTGTTTGATTATATAATTTACCTCAATTTGTCAATTGAGGAAGAATTAATGGTCTCATAATTGTGATTCAGTTCTCTATAGTTTTGAGAAATGAAATTTTTATCAGAGAAATTTGCTGTAAACTTTTTTTTTCTGTTTCTCTTTCCTTCTAATCTTGACTGCATTGATTTTGTGTGGGCAAAAACTTTTTCAAGTTAATGTAATCAAAATTATCAATGTAACATAATGTAAGAATTCCTATCTCTTATTTTTGTCATAAATTCTTCCCTTAACCATAGAATTAACAGGTAAATTTTCTATGGTTCCCTAATTTTCTTATGCTATTACAATCTCTGTTTGAGTTATTTAGCTATTTTGATCTTATCCTATTATATTGTGTGAAATGTTGATTTACACTGTTTCTGACAAACTCTTTTCCTGCTTTCCCAGCAATTTTTGTCAAATAAGTAGTTCTTGTCCCCAAATTTTATATCTTTGCATTTATTAAATAGTAGTTTTATGGCTTTTTACTACTATATATTTTGTATGTAATCTATTCTATTGATCTACCCATCTTTTTTTTTTTTTTTTTTTTTTTTTTAGCCAATAAAAGATTATTTGGAATACTGCTTTGTAATACAATTAAAGATCTGGTATTGTGATGATAATTTCCTTCTGATCTTTTTATTTCATTGATTCCCTTGATATCTTTGATCTTTTGTTTTTCCAGGTATATTGTTTTTATTTTTCTAGCTCTGTAAAACTTTTTTTTTTTTTTTGTAGCTTGAGAGCTGTGACAATAAAATAAATTAAGGTAAATTGTTATTTTTATTATATTGTTGTCTAATTATGTACAAATGATATTTCTCCAATTGTTTACATCTAACTTTGTGTGAAAAATGTTTTATAACTATCTTCATATAATTCCTGGGTTTTGGCAGTTAGGCTTTCAGGTATTTTACATGCCCAATTCATTAATCCACTCTTATTCTGTTTCATTAATGAAAGCATTTAAGATTAAGATTTCCCTCTAAGTGCTGCTTTGGCTATATTCTGCCAATTTTGGTATGTTGTCTTAATATTGTCATTCTCTTTAATGAAATTATTTATTATTTTTATGATTCTTTGATTCATTTATTCTTTAGGGTTACATTATTTAGTTACCAAATGCTTTTTATCTTATGTTTCTTTGGCCTTTTATAAAATACAATTTTTATGCATTATTGTTTGAAAATAATTTAATATTTCTGCCTTTCCATATCTCTTCATGAAATCTTCGTGACCGACCTCATATGAAATCAAATTTTTGTGAAAGTGACATGTACTATTGACAAAAAGGTATACCTTTTTCTACTCCCATTTTCTTTTTCATAACTTTATTTCGTTGTTTATTTTGTGTTCTGAAAAGGCGAGGTTGTAGTTCTCCAATGTAGTTTTCTTTATGTTTCCTCCTGTAACTAATTTAACATTAACTTTAAGAATATGGATTCTATTCCATTTGGTACATATGTTTCGTATTGATATTATTTCATTTTCTATGATCCTGTTAACAAATTGTAGTTTCTGTTCTTATCTCCTTAATCTTTGAATATTTTTATTTTCCCCAGTTATATGTGAAAGAAATTTTTATATTTGTTTTGGAAATGTTGAGTTCCAGATTATCCCCTTCCTTCCCACCCATATCCCCCTACTGAGGAGACACAGCTGAAATCATGTAAAACATTTCCATAAAAGTTATGTTCCAAAAAACCCCATAGATTTCCCCCGTTCTTTCCAAAAAAGAACAACCAAGAAAAATAATGTATACTTTAGTCTGTATTCAGGCACAATCAATTCTTCCTCTGGATATAGATAGCATTTTTCATCAAAATTCCTTCAGAGTAGTCTTGGATACTTATATTGCTGAGAATAGCAAAGTCCTTCATAGCTGATTATTCCACAATTTTCTTATTGTTATGTATATAGCACATTTCACATTGCTTGAGCTTAAAGAGGATTTTCCATTCAATCATAATAACATCATAATTTATTCAATAATTACCCAATTGATGGGTATCCCCTCATTTTCAGTTCTTTGTAGAAAAGAGTTGATTATATATATATATATATATATATATATATATATATATACATATATTTTAATTAAAAAGAAATTTTTAAAATCTCTTTTGGGATTTATTTCTAGTAGCAGTATTGTTAGCTCAAAGTATAAGCAAGATTTTGTTGCCCTTGGGTCATAGCTCACATCTTTTGATCATTTATCAATTGGAAAACAGCTCTTTAAAAAAAAAAAACAAAAAACAAATTTGACTCAGTTCCCTACACATTTGAGAAATAAGGGCTTCATCAGAGAAACTTGCTTCAAAATTCTTATCATAATCACTATTGCTAACTGTATTCCTCCCCTTGTTTATTCCATTCTCTCATTTTATCTAGTTGCTCTTCAAAAATGTTTGGTTCTGACTAATTCCTACCTCCATTGTGTTCTTTCTTCTATCACCTTCCCCTTTCTCATAACCCCTCCCTCTCCTACTTTCCTACAGAGAAAGATAAATTTCTATACTTATATTGACTATGAATGAGCCAATTATGATAAGAGTAAGGTTCACTCACTGCTCCTCCACTCTCCTTTTACTTTTCAAGTGTAAAAGCTTTATCTTGCCTCTTTTATGGTGTATAATATAGATCATCCCACCTCTCCCTTTCCCTTTCTACTAGCATATTCATCTCTCAACCCTTGATTTTATATTTTTAGATATTATCCCTTCATATTTAACTCAAACCTGTGCCTTCTGTCTATATATACTCCTTCTATCAGAAAGTTCTTATGATTTACAAGTATCATCTTTTCATGTAGACATGTAAACAGATAAACTTTGTTGAGTCCCTTCTGATTTACCTTTCCTGAATTCTTTCTTATGCTTCCCCTGAGTTTTCCATTTGAAATTAAGATTTTCTATTTAGTCCTGTTTTTTTCATCACAAATCTTGAAAGTGCTCTATTTCACTGAATTTCCATCTTTACCCCTAAAGGATTATACTAACCTTTGCTTGGTAGGTGATTCTTGGTTGTAATACTAGTTCTACTGTCTCTAAAATATCATATTCCAAATTCTCTGAATTTTAAATGTAAAAACTGCTAAATCTTGTATTTACTGACTGTTTCTCAACTATGCTTGGACTGTTTCTTTATGATTCTTGCAATATCTTTTTCTTGACTTGGGACTTCTGGAGTTTGGCTATGATATTCTTGGGAGTATTCATCTTGGATTGATAGATTCTTTCAATTTCTATTTTACCCTCTGGTTCTAGAATTTCAGGACAGTTTCCCTTGATAATTTCTTGAAAGATGAAATTAAAGTTTTGTTTTGTTTTGTTTTGTTTTTGCTCATGACTTTCCTGGTAGACCTATAATCTTTAAATGATCTCTTTTGGATCTATTTTCCAGATCAATTGTTTTTCCAATGAGATATGTCACAGTTTCCTATTTTTCATTCTTTTGGTTTTATTTTATTGTGTCTTGATTTTTCATAAAATCATTAACTTTAATTTGCACAATCCTAATTTTTAATGAATTATTTTCCTTGGAGAGTTTTTATACCTTCTTTTCTATTTGCCCCATTTTGCTTTTTAAGGCATTCTTTTTCTTATTAGCTATTTGTATTTCCTTTTTACATCACTCACATTTCTCTTCCCAATTTTGTTCTTCTTAATTGATTTTCAAAAATCCCTTTGGAGATCTTTCATGGCCTGAAATCAATTCTTATTTTCCCTGGAGGTTTTGAATGTGTTATCACCTTCTGAATGTGTATTTTGATCTTCCTTGTCACCATAGTAGCTTTCTATAGTTAGAATCATTTTTTGTTGTTTGCTCAATTTCCAAATCTATTACTTGAGTTTTAACTCTCATTAAAGTGGGGATCTATTTCCAGGGTGCATAATGCAATATCTTAAGTTTCACTTTTTTCCAGCTTTTCTCACTGTGAGCCATAACCTCAACCCAGATTTGAGTATGGTCAAAGCAACAGAGTCCTATCTCAGTGCCAGGAAAGAGGACCCTGAAATCTCCCTCTGATCAGGTGTTATTAAGCCTCCCTACCTGTGGGTTAAAATCTCCAGAAGCCATTGCTGTTACTCTTCTATAGGTTTTGCTACTGGTTACCGCTACTGCAACTGTTGATTCAGTGGTTCCTACAGCCCAATTTTAGTTAGCTGGGGCTCCCCTCACACGTTAGTGTGCCAAACTTTTCCCACAACTACTACAGATTCGGAGGCCCCATGGCTTGTTGGTAGGGTAGTAAATTGTTCTCAATACACTGGAGAGTAATTTGGAACTATGTCCAAAAGGCTATAAAACTGGTAATATCCTTTGAACCAGATTTCACAATAGTGCTTTACCTGAGAGATCAAAGAAAAAAGAAAAGGACTTGTATGTAAAAATATTTATAGCACATCTTTTTGTTGTGGCAGAATGGAAATCAAAGGCATTCTCTTAAACTGGGGAATGGCTGAACAAAATGTGACATGACTGTGAAAAAAGTACTATTGTTTTATAAAAAGTGATAAAAGGGATAGTTTTGGAAAACATGAGAAGACCTACATGACCTGAATTGAAGTGAGCAGAATCAACATATTGCTTTCTATAGTAATAGAAATTGTAATGATCAATTGCATAAGACTTAGTTACGCTGATCAATACAATGAGCCAAGAAAATTCCAAAGGATTCATGATGAAAATGTTATATCCAACTCAAGAGAGAGAACTGATAAGTTCTAATTACACAGTGAAGTATAATTTACTCTCTTTATTTTTCCTGCTTTTATGTGTGTGTGTGTGTTTGTGTGTGTGTGTGTGTGATATGAATATGGAAATGAGGAGCAGGTCAGTGAATAGATTTCCAGGTCTGGTGTCAGGCAGAGTCATCTTCTGAGTTGATTCAAACACTTATTATAAACATTGTATGACCCTGGGCAAGTCACTTAATCCAGTTTGTCTCAGTTTCCTCATTTGTAAAATGAACCACTCCAATATCTTTACCAAGAAAATCCCATATGGAATCACAAAGAGTAATGATTGAAAGAATTGAATAGCCATGTAGAAGTATGTCTTGCATGATTTCACATAAATTATTCATATCATATCCCTGCCTTAGCAGTGAGTTGAGAAAACCTAGGTGAGAGAAAGAGAATTTAGAAATCAAAAACTCAAAAAGAGGAATTTTAAAAATAAACAAATAAAATCAAATAGTGAGAAATGCATTAAATATATTTGGATCTACTTCTGAAGATACATTCAGGAATTGTTTACATAAAATACAAAGCTGTCTTGGTAAAAACAGAAGAAGATATATAATTAAGATGCTACTTAATATTCTTGGTCAGGTTGCCCAGATATGCTTAAAATTATGACAATAAATACATTAATTTGCAGATTTATTGACATATTAATTGAATTGTCAAAGGTTTACTTTATAGGAGTTGAAAAATAATGAATAAATAATCTGAAGGAGGAAAAAATAATAAAAATTCTCATGGGAAATAATTTTAAAAGTTGGAATGAAGGTAGCCTAGAATTGTTGTTTTCACACATATACACATATGCACACACACAATCATTATGCATTATAATCATTAAAATATTCAGGACTCATTAAACTGTCTATATCCAAAATTGTATATTTAAATATCCTGTAAATGCAAGTATTTGCTTTATTTCATTTTCTAATTTCTTCAATTAAAATATCTTACAATGATTTTTTGATGTTTTTTAAATGTAATCAATGTCTAAATATCAGAATCGTTAGTAAAATTTAATATCTTAATTTAACTTTAGAAAACAAATTTAGGCCTGATATAATTGTTATCATTAAGTTTTTTTGAGGGAGCATCAGTTTCCAAATCCAAAATAAATAAAAGTTCTCCCAAGTGCACTTGACATTGTCACAGTCATTTAGTCCATAGTAATAGAAGATTCCTGCTTCTTTGATTGTATCCTTAGGGTCATATTGTTATAACAAATTATTATATTCTAACTAATTATGAGTTAATTATTATTTTCATGATAGGAAACAACTTGTATTCTTCACCTTATATTTATTTTCTAGTGCTGAATCTTTGAAATTCATTCCTTAGCACACCAATTATTTATTTACTTTCAGGTACATTCATTACTCATAACAAAGATCCATGCTATACTGTCTGTGCTAATAAGGCTATTGCACATTACTTTTGTAATTTCTATTTCCTTATTCTTTCATGTTCACAAATAGAAAAATATTGTCTATTTTCTATTTCCTTCTAGATTCTTTATTAACTTATGTTGTTAAATCTCTCCTGCTGTGCTTCTTGAAGCCATACAAAAGAGGATGCTCTAGGATTGGTTAGGACTAGGTATACCCACTCTTGGGGATTCCTCTTTGTAAATGTACATCTATCCTGCATTTGTGTATATACTCATTAACTGATAAATACAGGAGTCATAGCTCAAGAATAGTAAAAGCCAATGTATATATGATATGTTTGTCACATTTTCACTTACTCATCCTCCATATCCTCATCCTCAGGTTTCACTTCTTGGCAGACTATTATCTTTGGCTTGACCTTGTGATTTAGGATTCAATGAAATATAGCAAGTTCAGGGAAAAGGTAAATTTTCAACAGTCAGTGATTGCAGGTAAATTCCAATTAGTTATAGCCACACTATCCATATCACTTCAAATGCATTGGTAAGGCCATATAGATATAAGCAGAACAATATCATAGAAGATTGTTTACTTTGTGAGAAAATTTTGGACAGTGTCATGGAAGATTTTGTACTTTTATTCAGTGGAATGGACAATAATTACTAAGAAAAAGTGTGGGATTTGCTTTTCAGAATTTTCTTGTTCAGTATGACCAGGTCCATGAATAGAAGTGATATCTGATGGATAAATTATACATGTACATTTTTTACAAGATTTTGCCAATAAATGTGCAATATGAACTATTTTAAGGTTTGAAAAACTACTTAAAGAATATGCAGGAGAATGATTTATCTTTCTTAGTAGGTATCAAGTTTTCAGAATTAATAAAAAGTCAGACTTTTTTGGACATCCCTTTTTACTCCTCATGTGCTAGGTTTCTTAGTTTAGATTTTTAATGAATTGCTTTATTTGGGGTCAGAATAGTTCTGGACAAGATCCTTTTAAATTTTAATTAGTAATTGGAGCAAGATTTATCAGTAGAAAGGACATACAAGAAGAAGTCTTTTAATTACTTCAATTTAAAGGATGGCATTTGGTATTTTTCAGTCAGAATTAGATGATTAGATATAAAATTTGTACCTGACACTAGATTGTGGGAGTAGAAGTTGAGAAATGAGGTGGGAAGAGAGAGGCAGTGAGTAGAGAGAAAGAACAAAAATATTTTTTATTTTTAGTTTTGATATTTCAGAATATGACTAAATTCTGGTGAGTCCACCATCATTTAAAAACAATATGCTAATTTCAAATATTAGCATGCTGAATCCTTCTTTGTATGTCCATGTGGTTAAAAAATAGTTAAGCATATTAAAAACAAAAATCAAGTTTTAGAATTGTGTCATATGTGTGAAAGTTTTCAGTATATCTCAAGGGTGGTCATAGAGCAGAATTATAAAACTTCAGAGTTGGAAAGAAACCTCAGCAGAAACCACTCCAGACCATATGCAAGATGGAATCTTTACCTAAAACATATTGAAAAAAATCAACCACTTGCTGCTTGAAGATTTTTTGTGAGAGAAAGCCAAGTAAACTCATTACTTCAATTTTTAATTCAAATCAGAGATGTATACAATTTCACTAATTGAAGTTTGAATTAATTTTTTTTAAAAAAAGAGGAAAATAATCTTGCTTATTAACAGGTAGTGTAGGGTATACTTCATAAGGTCAAAATTCCAAGAAAAGAGAAGAAATGTGAAAGTTAGGGAAATTAGTTGCTAGTAGATTTTGTTTTAAAGAATGTATCTTACTTTAAATCATTTAAACTATAAATAAGAGGCTAAAAAATGTATTAAAGGGGAATTAGATAATAATGATGGCAACCTTATACTTTAAAGCAGATCTCTTCTTACTAATGCTTTCCATACATAGTGAATTCCTGCCTGCTTAAAATGGCACAATTAATGGGGAGTTTGAAATTAAACACCTAATTTGCATAATTAAATTCTGTAACATTTCATTGTTTCAATCAATAAGCATTTCTTAAGCACTTAGTGTATTAGACAATAAACATTTGTGAGGTACCTACTATATGGCAGAAAGTATTCTAGATAATGGACATACAAATACAATGAATGAACCATGCTTATATGGAGTAATTGCTTATATACTTAGCTATAAAAATAAGTAGAAAGAAAATACAAATAAATTTAAAATATTTAAAAACAAAGTAACATGAGAAGGATGAGAGTGGTATTTGAGAACCTAAGTTAGGTCTTCATATAGAAGTTGGTCCTTGGGCTGTGTCTTGCGTGAATTGGGGAATTATAGGAGATTGGTTTCTTGATAAGGGATAGTTATTGAAAAGGTGTGGAGATGAAAGATGAGGCATTATAAATAAAGAACAGAGACAAAGATTTTTTTTCTGGTTTTCCAACTGAATCAGGATGAATCATGTCTAACATGATTAGAAAGATACAATGAAGAAAATATGATGGGAATTAAAAGATTTTCAGAAGAGTTTGAGGAAAATTTGGACTCAAACTTTAAGAAATAACCACAAACATGCCCCATACAATGTTCACCTTTAACTACAGCATAGCAAATAGAGAAGTTACTCTCTGGGAAGGGGAGAGGGAAGAATGGTGATATAAAAAAGACAATAAAAATCTTACACCATGTATTTTGGCAAAGATGACAATACATGGCAACAAAATATTGGAGGGATTGTCAAAACAGAGAAACAGATAACATTTTTGTTGGTGGAATAGCAACTTTGTGCAACTATTTTGGAAAGTAATTTTAAATAATATACATAAAGTGAATAAAATATCCTTATTTTTATTTCAGGGAGTTCAATGAAAGAAAGAAAATCCCCATATTAACATATATATGTATATGTATATGTATGTATGCATATATTTCACACACACACACAGACACACATATATTGCAGCAATTTTTGTGATTATTGAAAGCAAAACAGATACTAGTAGAGGGATGGTTAAATAAATTGTGGTGCATGAATAAAATGTTACTGTACTGTAAGAAATGTTGATTGCAGAGAAACATGTAAAGATCTACATGAATGGATGCAGAGTGAAGTAAATGGATCCAAGAAAAAAAATATAGTGATTACAAAAATGTAAAGGTAAAGAAAAATTAAACTCATATACAAATATAAACCCATTAAAACAGAATGTTGCAAAATTATAAAGAACAAGCTTGAATTGAAAAAAAGGATGAGACTACACTCTCAACTCTTCCCTTTGTTAGAAATAAGTCCACAATTGGCTTTTAATTGCACATGATTTTAGACTCTTTTCAGCATATTAGTCAGTTACCATGTCTTTTGTTACATTTATCTTTTTGTCATTAAAATACTATTTATTATATGGAATGATTCTCTGGAAAGGGGATAAATAGGAGTACTAGGGGAAATTATAATGATGTTTTAAAAAGACACTTAAAATATAGTTATGAAAAAAGCTAAAAGAAAAATGAGCTTATGTAAATTCAAGGTCTTTACCAAATGATAGATAAACAAGGTGTGAAGGGGATGGGGCAGGACTTGTAGGAACAAAGTAACATTAGGGTGTTAGAAGCAAAAATAATTGCAAATACAATATTGACTCATAAAGGAAGGTGAGGCAAATCAGCAACATAGAAATAAGTTTGGGGAAACACAAGCTTAATATTCATCTTCTAATATAAATATTCTGAGCAATTCACTAAAATGAAAGCTAGTGAGATGATGCTTTCTAAAAAAAATTCAAAATAAAGATTCTTAGAAAACAGAAACGGGTGAAGCAGTTAGGTGGCAAGTCACTTAACCCTGATTGCCTCAGCAAAAAAAAAGAGAAAGAAAGAAAATAGAAATGGGTGATAGGAACAAATTTTTCCATGCTTCAAGTAAATAAAAAAGTATGTTTTAGAAAATGTTATTATTATATAAATGAAAAAATAAAAATAATGTCATAAAATATAAACAAACCATTTCTTCTGAAAGTACATTATTTGCACAAAATTTTATATAAATAAACCTATATAAATTAATTAATTTGAAAATAAACAGAAAAACATTATAAAATTGAAGGGAATTTTATTATTTCTCATTTAGAACTGGATAAACCAAACAGAAATTTTTAAAAGGAAAATGTGAAGTTCAAAAAACTATAGAAGAATTTAAACCTGAATGATTCATGATTCATTTAGAATGGTGACATTAAAAGTGCATTTTTCTCAGTCAATATAAAATGTGTTAGGGCACAACGGAATGTAAAAATTTGACAAACACAAATTCAAAACATACCCTTTGTAGAATATAGCACAATAAAACAGTAATTAGAACAGACAATATAAACAAAAGATACAAAACTAAATGAAGACATGATAATTTTATCCTTAATAATTACAAGCTCATATAATACATTTTTGAAAATGGTAACATTGAGAATATGCATCAAAATTGTTAGGATAAATCTAAAAGCTATTTTCTAATGGAAAATATTGTACTTTAAAAGAATACATTAGGGGCAGTTAGGTAGTGCAGTGGATAAAGCACCAGCTCTGAAGTCAGAAGGACCTGAGTTTAAATCTGGCCTCGAAAACTTAATACTTCCTAGTTGTGTGACCCTGGGCAAATCACTTAACTCCAATTGCCTCAGTAAAAAAAAAAAAATACATTAGCAAAATAGAAATGGGAACAATCAACTGAATTGTTGAATTTTAAAACATGGAAAATCAATAAAAAAAACCCAAAATAAATATGAAAGGGAACTTTAAAAATTAGAGAAGAAATATTCAAAATGCAAAACAAACACTAATGAAGATTAAACAAAACTAAAACAGTTTAATTTTGTACAGAACCAACCTCAAGGCTAGAATGTTCAGTGCTCAGACCAGGGTGAGAAGTGACCAGACTTTGTCCAGAAACAGATAACTTTAAGAGCACTGAAAGCTTTTATGTCCCCACTGAAATTTGTAGGATAAACTGAGTTGTGCATGTGATCGTGAATGAAGAAAGTAATCTTCAAGTGGTAACTTGAAGCCAAGATGGCAGAGTGAAGTCAGGAAGTGCTCAAGTTCTCCCAGTTTCCCTTGAAAACCATAAGAAACCAAGCTTCTGAAGAGAGTTTGATGGAATGAAATGACTCTACAACTCAAGATAGACTGAAAAAACTATAAGAAAGGTTAATCTCACTGGGGGAAAAAGAGTGTTTAGTCCAGGTTAGTTAAACTCTGGGAAAGCCAGAGAGGATCTTAATCACAGCAAATCAGCATCCTCAGACCTGGCTCAGTAGAGAAGCAAATCAGAGGGGCAGCTTCCAGTCCCAGCTCAGAAGACAAACTCTGAGAAACCATGCTGTTTCCTGAATAGAGCTACCCCCTAAAAATACAAGGGACTTTTGTACTCAAGAAAGTGGTAACAGAAGCAATTCAGAACTTGCTTCTACAAAGCCTGGCCCTAACATATTTTCCAAAGTCATAACTTGGAAGAATTAACAAATGAACAAAGAAAATAAATCATAAAAAGCTATAATGCTCAAGACAAAAAAGGAGATAATGACCCTAAAATATTTGCAAGTAAATCTTCAAATAAAAATAAACATTGGATATGTTATCTACAATTCTTAGAAAAGATAATGTACGAGTTGTTTTTAAAGTTTTAATAAATTAAAGCACTAAACCAAAATCAACTGGAAAAGAAATGAGTTATTAAAGAATTGGAAAGTAAATTAAAGCTTGGGACAAGAAGTAGAAAACATAACTTTGTTTAAGCAACCAATTCCAAAACCAAAATAAGGAATTGTTTCTTCAGTGAACCCTTAATTTCTTTTTTCATTTGGCCAGTTCTTTTTTTAAGGTGTTTTTTTCTTCATTATATTTTTATTCCTTCTTTATTAAGTTATTCATTTTTCACATCAGTCTTACCTCTTTCAACTTCCTCCAATTTCCTTTTTGAACTTTTCCAGGAAATATTTTTGGGAATGCCTATGGCCAATTAACATTTCCTCCCTCTTTGCTTGTAGCTGCTTTGACATTTCTATTTTCTAATTTTGTGTCTTGATCTTTCCTATTATCAGTAAATGTTTGGTTTGTGTACTTATTTTATATACCTCTTTATCAGGGTCACATGAAAACTTATTGAGTTAAAAGGGATTGAGAATGGAAAAAAGTTTAAAAAGTCCTGCTCTATAGGGCCAGTTTTTTTGTTAGTTATTTGTTTTTCTTTAATGTTGGGTTCTATCCCTTGTGTACATAGGGCACTATTCGAGGTTTAGTCCTTTCTTGATGCTATTTTTAGAGCTAACTCTGAGTGTTTTTGGTCCTTCCAAGATGGTATGATGTAAGGAGAGATGTGGTTACTGCTCTCCTGTTATGTGCTCTGATCTTTACCAAGAAAGCGAGTTTGTTCTTTTGCAGCTATCCTCCTTCCCTGTGACTTATAGCCACAACTGCTAGTGCTCCTCTATATTTGAGACCAGTTCCTTCTTTGTGGTCAATTACAAGCACTATTTTCTGTACTAGAACTGTGGCCAGAGTTCCTCCTTTTATGTAGTTATAAGTGCTATAACATTTTTTTTTTGACTTTGGAACTCCCACCTCTAATTCTAAGTGAGCAGTGCAATGTAGAACCAGCACCAGCAAAAAATCTCTTGAAATCTCCTTCTGAACATTTATTCCCCCATTCTCATCACATGCACAATCAATTGGCTGAGAACTCCTGAAACTGCTGCTACTGTCAGTGCAGTCATACTGAAGGCTTGGTCTGTTCTGCTTCTACTGTACTGTTCAGCCCACCATTGTCTCAGTAAGATCGACTCTTCTGAGACCTCTTTCATTGATTTAAACTAGAACATTGTTTCATCAAAATTTATGTTGTTTCTTTTCCTCTAGAATGCAATGTGAGGTGTTATTTTAATGTTGTTTGGAAGGAAATTTAGGAGGAGTAGGAAGAAAGTCACATTAATACCTTCTTGATGAAGTTCTAAACTTATCTAGTCATCTTAAAAAGCATTTTGGGATTGCATCCTAGAAGTCACTATTCAGTGACATTATCACTGGTAATATACCACAGAAAGAAAAAGAAATGTTTAGACCAGAATTTTTGGGGAGAGTATTATAAAGTTCTGGAAATAAAATGGGTTATATTTGAATGAATTGTGGTATATTAATGTAATGGAGTATTGTGCATTGTAATAAAGTAAAAGATAACAAATGCAGAAAAACCTGGGAAGACCTAAGTATGAAATCAAGTTGCAGGGAAAAGTGAGCAGCACCAGGAAAACAAATTGCATGATGACTATAATTATGTAAAAAAATCATTTATAAAATTTCAGAACTCTGGTAAATGTAATGATCAATCATGATTTTAGAAAACATGTTTTTGTCTCTTGGCAGAAAAGTGATGGACTTGAAGTACAGAAAGAGACCTCCATTTCTAAAATAGCAAAATCTGCTGATTTCTATTGCTTTACTATGCATTTTTTAAACAAGGGTGGTATTACTTTTAGGGGGTAGAGGAATACTAGAATACTTACAGAGATTAAAAAAAATAAGGAAAGAGCTTTAATTAAACATTTAAAATAAAGAACAATTAGATTCAGGAGGAATACAGAAAAGCAGGAAAGCAAAACTAAATTATATTTCTGCAGCTAAATTTATTGTACACTTTAGAAATACAACAATTCTGTAATAGAAACTTACAGTTTCATATATAATTCTTCTGTTCCTTTAGAAAGTTAACTTCAGAAATAAAAGAAAAATTGTTCATTCTTACCTCCTATTGTGTATATGTTAATACTGGTATAGTCTGTCATTTGTTCTAAAAGTGTTCTTATCAAGCTTCAACTTCTGGATGATAGTCTTTTAACACACTCAGCTTTGGCTTTTTCCATAATAAATAATATTTATAAAGCACTTTCTCCATGCCAAGCACTGTGCTAAGGCCTTTATATTTACTATCTTATTTGATCATCACAACAAACCTGAGAGGTAGATCCTATTATCATTCCCATTTTACAGATGAGCAAACTGAGATAAATGAGGGTTAAGTGATTATTTGCACAGGGTCAGAAAGATAAATGTCTCAGGCCACATTTGAACTCACATAATCCAGGTTCAGAGCTCTATCTACTGCATTCTGTTGCTTTATGTTTGATATATCCAACACAAAGAATACCAAAGAATTTCCAAAAATTGTCATAATATGTATCTTCAAAATGACATCTGTATTAAAGCTTAAAATCATCTCCCCTTATTTTTACTAGGAGTACATTAAGAATTTATACTTATTAGGGCTAAATGACATTTCAATGTTAGTGGAGAGTTTCCATGAGGTAAAAGTAGTTCTTTTAAGAGAACAATATAATTCCATTCTTCAGGCAATCAATACATTGCTTCAATGTAATTTCCTGTTTAACTTAAAGTAATATTCAGTATAATATTCAGTATAATTTGAGTGATAATGGAGTTAAATTCTAGGCAGAATTGTAATTGATCTAAACTGTCCATGCTATATATCAATTGTTCTTAACATTGTTGTGTTGGTGGTGTATTTAAAACAAAATAGTAGAGAGGATTCTGGGAAGATGGCAGAGTAGGTCAGAAAACTCCAAATTCTCCAGATTTCCCCCACAAATGTGCCTCAGGGAGAACTTAGAATGGTTAAAAACAAATAAGAGTTAGGGCAGAAAAGTGATTCTCTTGGGACAATTGGAGAAGATCCAACAAAAATAACTGAAGTTTGGTCACTGTGAAGTGTAAACACCTCCAGGCTAGTTCCACTTAAACAGTAAACTATAAGTCCTGGAGTAAACTGGATTGAGAGGTAGCCTGAGCTCAAGCCATGGAAATTTTCATTTCCTAGACACTAATATGGAGGTGGCACGAATTCCAACAGGATTCCAGGATGAAGGGGAGAACTGAGGGAGACTCTGGAGGCAGAGGTATCATCCCTCATAGCTCAGGACTGCTACAAAATGAGCAGGTAAAGAAGAAAGAAACCAATAATAGAAAGTTACTGTAGAAGGCAGCTAGATGGCTCGTTGGATAGAGCACTGGCCCTGAAGTCAGGAGGACCCAAGTTCAAATTCATTCTCAGACTCTTAACACAATACTTAATGTAGTGTGTGAGCTTGGGCAGTCACTTATCCTCAATTGCCTTGCCAAAGAAAAAAGAGAAAGAGAACTAAAGTTACTATGGAAATATGGAAGACTGGGTTTCATCTTCAGAGGAAGATACTGAAATTAAAATAAATAACCCCTCCTACTCCAAAGATTAACATCAAATGTTCACCTGACCCAAAGGAATTTGTGGAAGAAAAAAGACTTTAAAAGTGAAATGAAAGGAATTGAGGAAAAACTAAAAAAGCAACATTCAAGAAAAACAAGAATATTGTGTGAAGAGTGCCAACCAACTAGAAAAGGAGATCCAGAATTTTAAGGAAGTAAATGACTCCTTGAAAACTAGAATTGGACAAAGAGAAGCTAGTAAAGTTATGAAACCAAAAAATAATAAAACAAAACATAAAGAATGAAAAAGAATAATTAGGTTATGTGAATGAGGTGCAAAAAGTAACCCAGAAGAATTAGATGGGGGGAGAATGCCAGTGGTTCTGGAATCCTACTGGAACCCATTGGGAATAGGCTAACAATACAGATATTCATGTTATAAAAAAACACACACACACGTATAGGTATAAAAGTCTTCTAAATTTATTAAGAAATGAGTGAGGGGATAGAATGGGAAAGAGGGCATAGAAGGGTGTACAGATTAATGGGAATGAGAGAAAGCGTGGGAGTAAAGGGAAGGAGGAGAGAATAAAATTGGGATCCTGTGGTGGAGGGTACAGGTTAAGTAATAGTAAGGCAAGGTAGTAGATAGAAGTAAAATAGTAGAGTTAACAGGAATAGGAAACAAAAGATACATACAAATGTAATAATAATGAGCAGAAGTAAAATTCATTAGAAAAAAAGCAGGGGTAGTAATCACTGATCGTGGACAAAATTAAAGTAAATATAGATTAAATCAAAGAATAAAAGAGAGAAACTATACTATATATCAGCCACATTAATCAGTATTTTTTATATTATTAAAATAACAAGATAAAATTGGAATAGTGTTGTGGTATAGGAAATGATGTATTGGTTGATTTAGAAAAATGTGAAAGATCTGAACCTGAGAAGGATGATGTTATTCATATTCAGAGAAAAAGGACAAAAAAGTATAATGTAACCTTACATAGGAGTGTTTGTATATTTGCATATGATTATACATAACTATGTATATATATATATATATATATAAATATAGGCACACACAACTATACACATATGTACACATATGTATACACATACATGCAATGCATATACATACATGTATACACATGCACACTATATGTACAAACATATACAAACAAATATACATACACATATACATACATACATATACATAAGTATATGTGTATATACCTCTATAGCTGTATACCTCTCTTTCTCCTTGTGTGTATATACAAACACACACACAGACACAGAAACACACACACGCACACACACACCTATCTGTCCATCCATCCATTCATCCATCCATCCATCTATCTATCTATCTATCTATCTATCTATCTATCTATCTATCTATCTATCTATCTATCCCCAGACTTAACTGAAGCCTTCTTGTGGAAGGTGAAAAGAGGAAAAGGAAAAAAAAAGAATAAAGTAAAAAGTGCAGAGCAGAGAGCAAAGAATAACACATAAAGAAGCAAAGAAAAGATGAACACTTCTGAATACAATGTATAATATTTATTATAGATACTTTCTTGAAATGGAAATCAATTGTTTTATATTTTTAATACTTTTTTATATTCTGCTTGCACATGGCAATATTTTTCTTTTCTGTTTTTACTTTTTTACATTTTGTATTTAAAATTTAAACAAATAGATTAATAAAGAGAAAAAAAAACTGCAAAATCCCAAACAAACCAGTTTTCATTGGCAACATCAAAAGTTATAGAACTTTCATTATATTTCAATTTATTTTATATATTTGTGGTAAAATACTTAGTCATAAGTGTCAAACCAAATAAAAAAAATTGTGATAATCAATAGTAGCATAAATCTTATGGAATTGCAATGTGGCTTGTTCAATAAGTCACAAAATATACAGTTTATATTGCTTAGATGTTTGTTTTCCAGAAAAGGGAGTTTCAGTCACCTTACTTGAACTTCTGTCCTCCATTATTTTAATGGCATGTAAGCTTTTTCTTTTGCATTTGATGCAATTTATGTCTTCATATGTTGAGCCTCTTCCAACAAAATAGAGAATTTTACACATGTTACTTCAATAGTTCTCTCCTCCCTTTAATTTTTTTTTCCTTCTTGGTCAATGTTGAAGAATTACCCATACATATGTTTTACAAATAAAAAGTTTTAATAAAGGAAAAAAAATTAAAAAATAAATGTCAAAAGCTAATAAATAAAATTTTGAAAAGGGAAATATAAAAATAAGTACATTTTAGAGAAATTGCATGTAAGTGGGGTCTTGAATTCATTTGAATACAAGTCATTGAAATCTTTTTCCAAAAGGGACTCTGATAATTGAATTTAATATTTACACTAATTTTTGACAAGATAATCCTGTTCTAACCTATTTCTTGTGCATTATGCAATGTAAAATTATACAAAATTCAGAATAATTTTTTGACTTCAAATTGTGATGAAATAGAACTAATAAATGGGAGAAGGTATGGATCAAAAAAAATTGTTTTCCTTCTCACACCACTATAATAGAATTATTTATTGATATTGAATTAATGATTTTTCTCCTTATCATCTCCTTATCACTTATCATTTTGGCTTATAATTTTATTTTGATTGAGTATCAAAATTGTCTTTATAAAGTTAATAATCAGAACTGAATGTGAATGGGATGAACTTTCCCCTAAAATGGAAGCAGATAGCTCAGTGGATTAAACACCAGAATCCTACATCTGAATCAGAATCCTGATCTCAGAAAAAGCAAAAACAAAAACAGATCTAATAAAAAAAAAGATAAGGAAGGAAACTACATCTTGCTAAAAGTTACCATAGATAATAAAGTAATATCAATGCTAAATATATAGACACTGTGAAATGGCTCCCTACACAGAGAGAATTTATAGAAGAACTCAAAAAAGAATTTAAAAACCAACTGAGAGATATTGAGGAAAAACTAGAAAGAAAAAAATGAAGAAAAACAAGAATATGAAAAGAAATGTTAAGAAGATAGAAAGTCTCAAAAATGAAAATAATTCTTTGAAATTTAGAATTGAGCAAGGGGAAACCAGTGAAGCTATGCGAGACCGAGAAATTGCAAAAACAGATTATAAAGAATGAGAAAATAGAATAGAATGTGAAACACATCATAAGAAAAATGACAGATCTGGAGAAGAGATTAAAAAGACAAAATATAAGAATAATAGAACTGCCTGAAATTTGTAACCAAAAAAAAATATTTACACAATAATGCAGGAAATAATCCAAGAAAATTTTCCTGGAGTGATAGAACATGAGGGGAAAATAGAAATAGAAAAAAATCCACCAATCACAACCTCAAAGAGATTTTTTGTGGAAGACATACAGGAATCTCATTGCCAAATTTCAAAATCCCCAGATCAAAGAGAACATTTTGCAAGAAATAAGAAAAAAAATCAAAAATGCTGGAACTACAATAAAAATTGTATAGGACTTATTAGCAGCTACAATAAAAGACTACAGGTCTTGGAATGATATCTGTTGACAAACAAAAGAGCTAGACCTGCAGCCAAAATGATCATATCCAGCAAAATTATCCATAACATTAAATGAGAAAAATGGACATTCAGAGAACTTGCAGATTATTAGGACATTCCATCAACCCAACCTGAACATAACAGAAAATTTAACATTTAAGAGCCAATATCAAATATCAATTTCAAGGAACTCAACTTGGACAAATTATTTTTTTGTTTCTTTCATAGGAAATGTACACATATGTTTAAGATTCATATCAACAATAGTGTAACTCAAAAGAAAGATTTGCAGAGTTAAGGTAAAAATAATAATTATATTATACAAATGAGGTGCACAAGAATAGACACAGAGGCATTAGAAGGAGAAGGAGGACTTGTAGTTCTGAAATTCTACTCACATCAGGAATGGGTTTAATAGGCAACACCACATATATACCATGAATACCAAAATCTGTAAAGAAATAAGGAAAAAGGGATGGGTGGATGGGGAAACAAAGGGTGTTAGGAAGAAGACAAAGAAGGGATCCATGAATGAGGGAAGGTTAAGTAATAGCAAGGCAAATTAAGGAACAGAATTAAAGCAAAGTCAGCAGGGATAGGAAAGATATATGGTGTGTGTGTGTGTGTTTATATGTGTTTGTGTGTGTGTATCTATATACATATATATGTATATATAAATGTATATATTTTTAACTATAACTTGTTTGGGGTGAACAAAAGGAAAAAAAGAATGAAATAAAGTGTGCAGCAGAGAACAAAACAATTTATAAGAAAATAAAGAAAAGATAGACATTCATGAATATAATTTCTTCTACTAATATATATATACGTATATATACATATGTGTATGTATGTGTGTATATATGTATACACACACAATTTTCTTTATCTGGTAGTTTGTTCTTATACATTTTGAATCCTCCCTGAACAATGTTCTCTTTTGTTTTTATTTTGTTTTTCATTCTTTTTTTTCTTGTTTGGTTTTTTAAATTAAAAAAAAATGAATGTGGAAAACTATATGAATAATTAGAAAAAATGAAATTCTATTTTATTTAAAAAGTTTAAAAAGATAAACATCTAGGGAGAATTGGATGTGATGGAAAGAAATACATCTTTTTCCCCCAAAAGTGTATGGCATCACCATTCTGGATAGCAACATGGAACTATGTCCAAAGGGCCATCAAACTGTGCATATCCTTTGATTTATCAGTGTCTCTACTGGGTCTGTATCCCAAGAGATCAAAAAGGAGAAGAAGGACTTACATGTGCAAAAATGTTTGTAGAAGCCCTTTTTGTAATGGCAAGAAACTGGAAACTGAGTGGATGTCCATCAGTTGGAGAATGACTGAATAAATTATGGTATATGAATGTTATAGAATATTATTGTTCTGTAAGAAATGACCAGCAGGATGATTTTGGAGATGCCTGGAGAGACTTACATGAACTGATGCTAAGTGAAGTGAGTAGAACTAGGAGAACATTGTACATGGCAACAGCAACATTATACAATGATCATTTCTTATGGACATGGCTCTTTTCACTATTAAAGCAATTCAGTCCACTTCCAGTGGTCTTGTGATAGAGAGAGTCATCTGCACCCAGAAAGAGGACTACAGGGAATGGATGTGGATCACAGCATAGTATTTTCACTTTTTTGTTGTTGTTTGCTTGAATTTTGTTTTCTTTCCCATTTTCCCCCTTTTTGATCTGATTTTTCTTGTGCAGAATGATAATTATGGAAATATTTATGGAATTGCACAAGGTTTTGCAAGGATGAATGTTGAAAACTATTGTGGGTGGGATTCATAACAGGAGTGCAGAATTGCTTCAATATTAGGAAAAACTGTCACCATAATGGACCATGTCAATAATGAAACTAACAGAAATCACTCGATTATCTCAATAGATGTAGAAAAAGTGTCAAACAAAACACAGTACCAATTCCTATTAAAACAATAGATAGTATAGGAATAAATGGAGTTTTCCTTAAAATTATAAGCAGCATCTATCTAAAATCCTGAGTAAACATTATATGTAATGGGGATAAGCTGGCAGAATTCCCAATAGGATCAGTAGTGAAACAAGGATACCTATTATCACCAATATTATTTAATATTGTATTAGAAATATTGCCTCTAGTAATAAGAGACAAGAAATTGAAGGAATTAGAATAAGCAATGGTGAAATAAAACTATCACTCTTTTCAGATGATATGATAGAGAATCCTAGAGAATAAATTGAAAAATAATTAAAAACAACAATTTTAGGTGAAGCCAAGATGATAGAATAAGCCAGGAACTTGCTGATTTCTCCTCCAAACTATGCAAAATTCCTTTAAATAAATTATGGCCAAAAAGTTATCAAACTATGCATACCCTATGACCCAGCATGTTTCTATTGAGCTTATATCCCAAAGTGATCTTAAAGGAAGGAAAGGGATCCACATGTGCAAAAATGTTTGTGGCAGCCTTTTTCATTATGGCTGGAAACTGGAAACTGAATGGATGCCCATCAATTGGAGAACGGCTGAATAAATTATGGTATACGAATATCATGGAATATTATTGTTCTGTAAGAAATAACCAGCAGGATGTTTTCAGAAAGTCATGGAGAGACTTGCATGAACTGATGCTAAGTGAAATGAGCACAACCAGGAGATCATTAAACACTGCAACAAGACAACTGTATCATCTTGGCTTCACCTAAAATTGTTGTTTTTAATTATTTTTCTGTTGCTTCTCATTTTCCTAGCCTATTACTTGGCTTTTAACACTTTGTTAAAGTAGAGCTCCATTTCTGATCATAGAAAGCTACTATGGTGAAAAGATAGAATAAAATACACAATCAGAAGATAACAAAGTCAAAATTCTTATATCCAAAGCCTCCAAGAAAAATAAGACTTGGTCTCAGACTAAAGAAGAACTCAAAATGTATTTTGAAAATCAAGTAAGAGTGAAAGGAAAAATTAAGAAGAAAATTAAAAGTGGTACAGGAGGAAATACAAAAAGCCAATGAGAATAACTTAAAAAGCAAAAATTGTCCAAATGGAAAAAGAGGTACAAAAGCTCACTGAGGAAAATAATTGCTTATGAATTAGATTTGAGAAAACAAAACTTTTATGAGAAATTAGGATACAACAAAGCAAAACCAAAAAAAATAGAAAAATAGAAAAAAGTGAAATATCTTTTTGGAAAAACAACTGATATGGAAAATAGATCCAGAAGAAATAAATTAAAAATTCTTGGTCTACCTGGAAGACATTATTATTATTTTTTTTTAATTAGTATGAAGTAAATTTTATTTTTGAAGAAATAATTATACAAAATGTTTGCCTCCAAGATTGGATAAAAAATGATTTGAAATTCTATTTATAATTTATAAAAATTTAAATTTAGAAACAAAATATTAAATACAAAATAATTTTCTATTATATATTTAGTAAAAGTAAACACCTTGTATTTATTAATTTGAATTATTTTTAACACACACACATAAAATCAACCATCCAGTATATTTTATGACCCTAAATGAATTAGGATGTAAATGAAATTCAAACTAAATTAACTTTTTTTTTTTAATTTTTATTTTATTTGCATAACATATGTGTGGGTAATTCTTCAACGATA
>JAJPUD010004100.1:184969-212260 GCA_023553655.1 Myrmecobius fasciatus
TCTGAATACAGATTGAAGCATTCTCTCTCTCTCTCTCTCTCTCTCTCTCTTCTCTTCTCTTTTTTAAAAATTTTTTTTAAAATTTTTTTTGAGGGCTTTTAAAAGGGGGAAGGAATCTGTTTTCTTTCAAAACATGACTTTTATGGAAAACTTTTCCACAATTTCACATGTACTTTATTAATGGGACTGGTGGTGGGGATAAGAATGGAACAGATTATATACATGAGGCACAGAATAAATGAGTATAGTTATCTTCTGTTTGGCAATGCGAAGACTACAGCTTCTGGGATAAGCACTCATTATTTGATAAAAACTTCTGGGAATATTAGAAAATATCATGGAAACTAGGAATTCTAGTTGGCCAAAATTAGGCATTGATCAACATTTCACACAAGATAAGGTTAAAATGGGCACTTGATTTATACATAAAGAATAATAGTATAAGCAAATTAGGAAAGCAAATACTTTACTTATCAGATCTTTGGCAAAGAAAGGAATTTATGACCAAATAGGAAATAGAAAATATTATAAAATGTAAAATGGATACTTTTGATTACTTAAGTTAAAAAGGTTTTGCTCAAACAAAATCAATGCAACCAAGATTAGGAGGAAAGTAGAAAGATGGGAAACAATTGCTACTCCTAATATTTATGGAAAAGGCCTCACATCAAAAAATTGAGTCAAATTTGTAAGAATACAAGTCATTCCCTAATTGATAAATGGCCAAAGCATATGAACTAGTGCCATGCCAATCAAACTTCCAAAATTATTTTATGGAACTAGAAAAAATAATAACAAAATTCATCTGGAATTACAAAAGGTCAAGAATATCAAGGGAATTAATAAAAAATAAATAAAGGATGGTGGTCTAGCAGTTCTGACCTAAAACTGTATTATAAAGCTGTAGCCATCAAAATCATTGGGTATTGGCCAAGAAATAGATTGGCAGCTCTATTTCTTCTATTGTATCTAAAAATACAAATGAGAAAATAAATCAATAACTATGGTGATCTAGCATTTGATAAATCCACAAAATACAACTTTTGAGATAAGAATTCCCTATTTCACAAGAATTGCTGGGAAAACTGGATATTAATATATCAAAAACTCAGCATAGACCTATATATCACACCCCATATCAAAATAGGCTCAAAATGGGTATATGATTTGGGCATAAAGGGAGATACCATAAGTGAATTATGAAAGCAAGGGATATTCTACCTATCAGATCTTTGGAGAAAGAAGGAATTTATGACCAAAGATGAACTATGAAACATTATGAAATACAAAATGAACAACTGATTATATTAAATTAAAAAAAAAAGTTTTGCGCAAACAATACCAACACAAACAAGATTAAAAGGAAAGAACAAAGTTGGAACATTTTTTACAGTGTTTCTGATAAAATTTTCATTTCTAAAACATATAAAGAATTGTGTTAAATGTATAAGAATACAAGTAACTCTCCAATTCATAAATGGTCAAAGGATAAGAGCAGACAATTTTCAAATGATGAAATTAAAGCCATTTATAGTCCTATGGAAAAAAGCTGCAAATCACTATTGATTACTGAAATGGAAATTAAAAACAACTCTGAGATACCACCTCAGATCTCTTAGTTTGACTAAGATGATAAGAAAAGATAATGATAAATATTGGAGGGAATGTGAGAAAACTGGGACACTAATGCATTATTGGTAGAGTTGTGAAATGATTCAACAATTCTGAATAGCAATTTGGAACCATAATGAAAGAGCTATAAAATTGCATACCCTTTGATCCAGCAGTGCCACTACTGGGTCTATATCCAAAAAAAAAAAAAAAAACTATAAAGGAGGGAAAAGGACTCACATGTGCAAAGATGTTTGTAACAGCTCTTTTTGTGGTGGCAAAGAATTGGAAAATGAGTAGATACCCATCAACTGTATAATGGCTAAACAAGTTATGGTACATGAAAGAGAATGTTGTTGTTCTATAAAAATGAACAACCTGATTTTAGAAAGACCTGGAAAGATTTACACAAATTGATGCTGAGTGAAACAAACCAAACCAGGAATACATTGTACATATTAACAGCAAGATTGTGCAATGAAAGACTTGGTTCTCAGAGGTTCAGTCATCCAAGGAAATTCTCATAAACTTTGGATAGAAAACACTATTTGCATCCAGAAAAAGAACTATGGGACTGAATGTAAATCAATACATGCTATGCTCACATTTTTTCTTTTTCTTTTTTTTTCCTTTTGTGATATTTCCCTTTTGTTCTAATTTTACTCTCCCAACATTATCCACAAAGAAATCTGTATAAAAAATAAATGTACATGTATAACCAGAAAAAAATAAAGCAGTATTTACTCATCCTCCCAAAAAACCAAAGTATATAAATAAGCAGTTTTCCACTGAAGAAATTAGTTATTTATAGTCATATAAAAAAGGCCTTAAATAATTATTAATTAGAACAATGCAAATAAAAACAGCTGTGTGTTATCAGTTCTCAGATACTGGATTGGCTAATATATCATGTTAGGTATTGTACCTAAGGGCAGTGGGTCTTATCTCTATGTTAAGAGTCTCACCTCTTTGTTAAGAGTTTCAGTGTGCATTCCAGTCACTCTCAGCATGTCTATTCAAAGGAGTGTCATGAGGAACCAGAGGATAGATTATGGCAGTTCTTTATTCAGGATCTCATCTCCTCCATCGTTTCCATTGCTGTGCCATCTTTCCCTTACTACCAGCCTTGCTTACATCTTCCGTCTTCTCCTAGCCTCATCTCATCACCTGACCCCTCCTCCTTGCTTACCTTCCTTTCCCACACTGTGATCACACCATTTGTCCATATTCCCACACCCAATCATCAGTAATTAAGTTTGTATTGAAAGGAGGTATTCAATTTTGGAGGGTCTAATTCTTCTTTCAATAACAGAGCACTTCCTCAAAACAAGCCATTTTCTAAGACCACTTTAGACAGCCATTATCATTATAATGAAACCATTACCAGCAATCTTTGGCCAGTTTCAGGGTCTCATGTTTCTCAAGGGAATCACAGACCACACCCTTTGATCCTCAGTTCAAGGACGAACTTCTTTTACTGGGGTCCCAAAATCTCAGACCCTGACAATATCAGAAAAGGAAAATGATAAATATTGGATAGTATGTGGGAAAAGTGGGACACTAATGCATTCTTGGTGGAGTTGTGAACTGACCCATTTATTCTGGAGAGCAATTTAAGGCTTAAAGAGTTGTAAAGTTGTGCATACTTTTTGATTCAGCAATACCACCATTCAGAGTGTATCCAAAGACATCATTAAAAAGGGGGAAGGACTTGCATGTATAAAAATATTTATAGCTGGTTTTTTCTGTGGTGGCAAAGAATTGAACATTTAGGGGATGCCATTTAATTGGGAAATGGATGAACAAATTGTGGTATATGAATATAATTGAATGCCATTGTGCTATATGAGAACTATGAGCAGGATGCTTTCAGAAAAAACCTGGAAGGATTCTCATGAACTGATGCTGAATGAAGTGAGGAGAACCAGAAGAACATTATAAACACTGAGAACATCACTGGGCAATGATCATCTATGAAAAACTTAGCTCTTCCCAGCAATTTCCCAGTGATCTGACATAAGATCAAGACTTGTGATGGAAAATGCCATCTTCACCCAGAGAAAGAACTATGGAGATGAATTCAGATGGAAGCATACCATTTTTCACTTTTTAAAAACTCATTTTTATTTTTTTTTTTCATTGCTTTCCCTTTTTGGTCTGAATCTCCTTTTACAATATGACTAATATGAAAATATATTTAATATAATTATACATGTATAGCCTATGTCAGATTGCTTTCTATCTTGGGGGTGAGGAGAGGAATCAGAAGGAGGGGAAAACTTCAGAACTCAAAATCTACCCAAAATTAACTGGTAATATAATATTCAAGTTTTTTAATTCATGTACTGAAATTGGGTGAAGGAGAAAAATATGAAATAAGCCTTTAAAGGCAAATTGGATCAACTGTGAATAACTGTGGCAAAATCATGGAAGTATTTAATTATAGATATAATAGATCATTAAAAATTCCTGCCAAAATTATTTAGAACTCTAGATATTCTTGTATTTCTTTTCACTCTTTTTGTTGTTATTTGCCTTTTGTTTTCTTTCTCATATTTTTTCCCTTTTTGACCTGATTTTTCTTGTGCAGCATAATAATTGTGGAAATCTGTATGGAAGAATTGTGCATGTTTAACATATATTGGATTAATTTCCATCTAGGGGGAAGGGAAGGAAAAATTTGTAACATGAAGTTTTGCAAGGATACATGTTGAAAATTATCTACGTATATGTTTTGAAAATAAAAAGCTTTAATAAAAATAATAAATCAAAAAAAATTCTTGTATTTCTTGGTCCTGGTGACTCCATTTTGTCATCTTGCTTCTCTTCCTATCTTTCTGATCACTCCTTCTCATTCTTTTATTTTTGTCAGATATCATACATGTGCCAAATATAATGGTAGTAGCACTACATGTATCTGCCCTGTGCTTTTTTTTTTCCTTCTTTCTCCTCACATCCTTTTAGTAATGGCTAAGGATTTAATTATAACAGAAAGCAAATAACTCCCCAATGTGCAGGTATTTTAATGTGAAAATTACACTTTTGATTTATTGAATAGAATCTATCTTCACATATCTAAAATTTAGAAATTAGAAGAACCAAGGCCTCTTGATCATGAAAGTAACTTATCTGAGGATTCTGGTTTAAGAGGCAGATTTTTTTCTCCCCTTAAATTTTGTGATCCTTTTAAGTAAAAGAAACAGCAATTAATGCAGTTTAGAATGACTAGATGAAATGTATTAGTGTCTGAGATATTTCTAGCATCATACTGTGAGAGAAGCATTTAAAAAGAAAGTTACTATGCTTTATAAGAAAAATGACAGAGGAATGCCACATACTTCCTAGAAAACAACGTAGAAATGTAGTACAATAATTCAGCAAAGTAAGGATGGAGACTTTCCTGTAGGTCTATGGCAGTAATCCTTGGGGAAGTACATTTGACAATATTCCTCCAGTAATTAGCCCATGATGGATATAGCAGTGGTTTCATCTAGCTCTTGACAAAGACTTGAAGAATCCATGAAGACAATGAATGGTATTTGTTAGAGAAATACCTAGAAATACTAGTAAATTGGAAGCAGATGTGGTGAACCCAAAAGACAGACTGCCATACCCTTTAATTTGAAATCAAAATTCATTTTTTTTGTGTGTAGTGTACCACTGGAGTATTAGAATGCCTATGGAAGTAATCTGTGCCTATAGAAAATAGGCACAGAAGAATGAATTGAAAGAGTTGAGAGTATAACCTTAACTCAGATTCAAAGGCTACATTTTATTTTTTATTTATTGTTATTCAGTCATTTTAATTATGTCTTACTCTTTGTGATGCCATTTTTTTTTGGAGGGGGGCTAAAGACACTGGAGTAGTTTGCTGTATTTTTTCTCTAGCTGTTTTATAGATAAGGAAACTGAAAGTAAATAGGATTAAATGATTTGCTCAGGGTTACAGGGTTAGCAATGTCTTATGGCAGGTTTGAATTCAGGTCTTCCTGACTTTAGTCTGGTGCTATATCCACTGTATTACCTAAATAATTTTTAATGTCATTTAGCTAAATGTAATTTAATCTATATATAAGTTATTTTTTCATTTTCACTTCAAGTTGAGAAAGAAATCAGAATCTCAATGGAACAGAAATTGAACCATTAGAGAATTGCAAATTAATATTTAAGTTATTCTTATTCTGAGATAGACAATCTAGGAAAGAAACAAGTAAAATAAAGCCTGTAAAATTTAGCAGTTTTACAGATTAGCCAAGAATGAGGTAGTGTAGCTCAAGTTTTAAACTGTTAACCAATTATTGGCGTGTGTTTGATGACAGGCTCTCCAACAAAACAAAACAAAGAAAGAAATAAATGAGCAAGCAAAGACACAAACAAACAAACAAATGCATGAATGAATGAATGAAAAGCAAACAAAATCAGGACTTTTAAATTTAGTCTGCATTTTAAAATAATCTGCATTATTAAATACTAATACTCAAAATTTGAAGGGCTCTTTAGAGCTTGTTTTGGCTGGTTTCAATACACTTGAGTGTATTGATCAATTATATCAACACAATAGAATGATTTTGTGGGGGAAGGAGGACCAACTTGGGGAAGTTTTAGATTAGAGTGCTACCTATTGGCTTATTCTTGTCATTCTGAAAAAAACATATCAATAAATAAAGCTTTACTTCAGCTTGGATTAACTTGAAGCAAAATGGGGCAGTGAAGTAGCTAGTGCATTAGGCTTGGAATCAGAAAGACGCTTCTTGTGTTCAAATCCTGCATCTTACCTTGCCTCAGACACTTCTTAGCTGTGTGATTTTGGGCAAGTCACAATCTGATTTGCCTCTCAATTGCTCCTTTAATGAACTGAAGAAAGAAATGGTAAACCATTACAATATCTTTACCAAGAAAACTCCAAATTAATGAAGTCTGAAATGGCTCAACAACAAAAATGTATTTCATTAACAATTTCAGAGAGAAAGGAGAGGGAGATTTTATGATAGAAACCACAGTAGTAGTAGAAGAACTAAGATTTTTTTCTTTATTAAATCTTTGTATGTTCAAAATATATACATAACAATTTTCAACATTTCACCCTAGCAGAACTTTGTGTTCCAAATTTTTTTCCCTCACTTCCCTCCACCTACTCCACTAGATGGTAAGTAATCCAATATATGTTAAACATGTGTAATTCTTCTCTACATATTTTCACAATTATCATGCTGCACAAGAAATCAGATCAAAAAGGAAAATAAAACAAAATGCAAACAACAAAAAATGGTGAAAATGCTATGTTGTATTCCACATTCACACTAATACATTGTTGAAAGAGTTGTGAACTGATCCAACCATTCAGGAGAGCAATATGGAACTATGCTCAAAAAGCTATCAAACTATGCATACCCTTTGACCCAGCAGTGTTTCTATTGGGCTTATATCCCAAAGAGATCTTAAAGGAGGGAAAATGACCCACATGCGCAAAAACAATTGCACAGCAAATCCTCACAGCAGATGGCTCTCTCTATCACAAGACCGTTGGAACTGGCCTGAATTATCTCTGTTGAAAAGAGCCATGTCCATCAGAATTGTTCATCATATAGTCTTGTTCTTGCTGTGTACCATAATCTCCTAGATCTGCTCATTTCACTCAGCATCAGTTCATGAAAGTCTCTCCAGGCCTCTCTGAAATCGTCCTGCTGGTCGTTTCTTACAGAACAATAATATTCCATAATATTCATATACCACAATTTATTCATCCACTCTCCAATTGATGGGCATCCACTCAGTTTCCAGTTTCTAGCCACTACAAAAAGGGCTGCCACAAACATTCTTGCACATGTGGGGCCCTTTCCTTCCTTTATGATTTCTTTGGGATATAGGCCCAGTAGAAACACTGCTGGGTCAAAGGGTATGCACAGTCTGATAGCTTTTTGAGCACAGTTCCATATTTTTCTCCAGAATGGTTGGATCAGTTTACAACTCTATCAATTATATTTGTTTATACAAAAACTTTTTAACTTAATATAATCAAAATTAGCCATTTTGCATCCAATATACTTGTTCTTCTTTGGCCACAAATTCCTACCTTTTCCACAGTTCTGAGAGGTAGACTATCCTTTGTTCTTCTAGTTTGCTTATAGTATCACTTTATGCTTAAATCATGAACCCACCTTATCTTAGTATAGGGTATTAGGTATGGGTCAATGCCTAGTGTCTGTCACACTAATTTTGAATTTTCCCAGCAATTTTTGTAAAATAGTGAGTTCTTATCCCAGAAGCTGGGGTCTTTGGGCTTATCAAACACTAGATTGCTATAGTCATTGACTACTGTGTTTTGTGAACTTAACCTATTCCATCGATAGACTACTCTATTCCTTAGCCAGGACCAAATGGTTTTGATGACTGCTGCTTTACAATATAGTTTTAGGTCTAATACAACTACCTTCATTTGCATATTTTTCCATTAATTCCCTTGAAATTCTTGACTTTTTGAAGAACTAAGATTTTTGAAACATATATGGAAACTGGCATGAAGGGCAGGCAATTGGATAGGCAAAAGAATATCAGACTGGTTTAACTATTTAAGACTAGTTTAATTATTTGGAAAATGCTCATATAGAAGAGTGATTAGACTTCTACTTGAGTCCTTAGGGCAGATTAAAGAAGTGAATATAGGTTCCATGTAGGTAAGCGTGCTTAACAATGAAAACTGTCTAAAAGTGGATTCGTTTTATAGAGACTCTTTATATTATATGACTTACTAGTATAGGAGGCTACATGTTTCCTTGAAGGGCATGTTATTAAGATGATTTGTCTTAGACTAGATAATCTTTGAGATCTGTTTTTCATATTTCTGGATTTATGAATTTTAACAATTTTAGATTTATATAATTATTTTTTTAATTTGTGACTTTCTCAAATTAATTTTGCATAGATCAATAAAAGTATATGGGAAGCTGAAATGGGTGTAGAGGAAGCATGGTCAATGCAAATCAGACTCAGAGGGATAATAAAGCATGAACATAACAATGGGTGTTATAGAATTAATTGAATGGTATTGATCTATACTGACCAAAGAGAGACTAAATAGGAGATGACAATGTAATCACAGTCTAATAAAAATGTACTGAACAAAAAACTGGTAGGCTTTAGTGTATCCTGCTTGAATTGCATCTTATCATGAATCTAAAAGATTAATGGAATGAGTGAGCTTTTCAGGCAAATGTCCTAGTTTGTTTTTCTGTGTTTGAATGCTGAGTGAAAATTTGGTTCAGAGTCAATCAGAAGATTCTCTCCTACTGTCATCTCATGCAATAAAGAAAGCTAACAAGTCCATTTAAAAAACCCTTTCTTCTCTTTTTTCTTTTTCTCCTTTTGTCTCAGGTTACTCACATTTTCTCTATAATGTGTTGGGGAGAGTACAAGAAGGCCTTTATCATATCTATGAGTTGATATTAAAATGTTTTCAGACTGACCCTTTCCTCCTAATTTCTTGCTTGGAAAGGAAGATGATGCATCTTTTGTAAGTAACTTCAAGGCAAAATATTCTAAAGCATTCAAACATAAGCTTTTATCCAGTTAATCAACAAGCATTATCAGCATTCATCAATGTTCAGAGCTTAATTCCAGGATTACTCATCCCTAAAAAAGGCAAATATGAAAATCAGAAGCATAGACCCAAACAATAGAACTTTTATGCCATGATAATTAGAAAAGGAACCTATTACCCAGGTTTATAATTAGTGATGAACATATTAAATGACCTCTAACATTTAACTTAAGCCCTGGATTTTTAGAAATCAGCAAGGTTATGAATGCCGTATTAGTAATCTTTAATCTTTATTACTAGTGTGAACAGAATTTTAATGATTTTTCAATAGACAGTGGTCACTAACATATCCCTATTAAAACAAAAAAACCTCATAAAATATTAAATGGATTAAGACTTCAAATGTACCATCATCAAAAGTATTATCTAATTATGGAGTTCAGTGAACAGGCCAAGTGAAATGGTTGGTAATATTAGTTACTTGCCACATGGGAATGCCCAGGATTTATGCACAAATAGATTCTGCTTCTGTTGCAACATAGTAATTAAGAATTTGTCAGGGAAATTTGACCCTCCAGGGTAGAAATTACTTTGTAAAATAGGGATGGCAGAGCACTAGTCTCCTTGCTGCACATAATTTAACTTGATTATTTATACATCAAAGGGAGTCTGCAGTGGCTGCAGTATAATATTTAAGTAAAGGGATATTAAAGAAAGAAGCATCTAGTGAAATCTTTTTTCCCAAATCTCCGTGAGAAAATAGAGGAAATTTTCATAAAGCATTTCATTTTGCATATAAATTGGGGTCTAGATTGTGCCTGTGAATTTGCTGCTGTCAAATTTAATTTTTCTTTAATTCTTCAGGCCCAGATGTGAAAAGCTCTGTGTGCAGGCTGCAATTTTCAATGCTTACAGGTAGCACCCAGATCAATAATGTGTCTTTATGAGAAATTACCATTAATGTTATTGTGTATGCATTTTGCTTTATAGGATAATAAGGTAATATGAAATGCCAATTCATTCATTAGAATAGAGCTAAGTGCTTAAATGAAATGGTGACAGGTCTGAAAAAAGATGTACTTATGGGGAGAAAGTCAGAATGGATTTTTAATGACCTAATACCAAAGGTTTTAACCATCTATTTTCACTTTTTACAAACAATTTAAACTTTTAAATATGTTTAAATATTTAAAATGCAATAAAATTTTTGCTTACTGAGACTTTTCAGAAATATCTGACTTTAGGTTATTGTTCTAGAAGCCTGGTACTAGGGGATAAATTAAATAAACTTTACATTATGATAGTCTTAAAGAAGTAATTGCAAATCCACTGGAACACATTGGGGCTATGAATAATAAGGCCAGATCACATTTTAATTTGCAAAGGGTGGGATCATATGTTAGACCCCTATCTATTAAAATATATTGCTTCGTGAACAGATGATGGGAAAAGATAAAACAAAATATCTCCCATATTGAAAAAAGACCCACTAAGTGGTTAATATATAGTCTAAAAGTCAGTTTCATCCAAAAATTGGTTGTAAATTTCAAGAAAACAGCTTTCTAAATCTAAGAGGTTTACTTTGGATGCTGAAAAACCATATATCCCTAGCCTTTATGAAATACAAAATAGTTTAACCTCAATGGAGTACCTATTCTACCTTCCAATTATTTGACTTGACAGCCATAATTAATTATATAGATGGTGATCTATATGAACATACTATATAGATACCTATAAAATGAAAAACCATATGGTAACTTCAGTAAAAACATTTATTTGTTAAGGCATAAACAAATTTTTTTAGATATAGAAAGCATATATATTATATATGTGTGTATACATATATATAATTGTGAACTAAACTAACTGTTTTAGGTTCACAGATAAGCTCTCTGATCGGTTAGAAAGGCATCACTTTGATGAAGAATAGTAGAATGAAACAAGTCTTAGGATCAAATAATCATATTATTAGAGATATTAAGAAACTTAAAGGTCAATTGGGCCAACCCGTTCATTTTACAATTCTCATACCTTTATCCTCTGATGTTCTGACTAAAGGAATATAAATTTTGATCACTGGAACCTCCCAAGATATCTTGGAATTCACAGGTTAGATTTCTTTCTTAAGGACCATGCCTTAAGCCAAAATTACTCTCATTGATTGGCCAGCAATAGGTCCCAGGCCAAGCCCCACTTGGTCATTGTTTGAGTCCTGATTGGCTCAAAGTGAAACACACACACACACACACACACACACACACACACACACACACACACACACACACGGTTATTGTTTGGGCATTGTCTCAGTCAAATTGAGACTTGTTAAAGACTAGCTTCAAGAGGCCAAGGTCTCCCCTTGCATCCAAGGCCTTCCCCTGCACCCAAGGCCATCTCCTGATCTCTATCTGGTCACTGGACTCTGATGGCTCCTGAGGAGAAAGTGACCCAGGGGACCTTACACAGCCCTCCCTCACTTCAATCCAATTCATTTGCTTGTCACAGCATCATCTCCTCGATATCATGGTCCTCTTGGAGAAGGAAGGACAAACAACAATATCAACTATAGCTTGGTGGTAAGGGAAAAGCTTACTCTTTTTAAGGGGAGGCTTTGGAAGGAGTTTTTTGCTCTGACCTTTAGTCCTCCAATCAGAAAGATAGAGACAGCTGAGAGTATTAATGAGTAGTAAGTACTAAAATGAAAGCAATCTCTGTAGTGATGAGTTTCCAGATGATAATGAGCTTATGAGTTGATTGAGGGGAGGAGAGGAAGATGGGCACAATGATGTAGAGTCAAAACAAAGCAGTGCAGCTGGTAGCAAATATAGTTTCAACTTGAAAGCTTTTCATTAATTAAATAATGGCTCAGACACCACCCAGAGCTCAAGCCCAAAGAATATCTGAATTTTATTCATTTCTAGTTTTCTCCTTTAAATAGTCTGTTCTCCTGAATAGATTCAATAAAAGGCATGAAAAGATCAGAAAAGAAACTTACATCTGAATCTAGTTCTCAAGGAAACTATTTCTGATATTTTATTGAATCTCATTTGAAAAAAAAAATCTCAACTCTCTAAATACATAAACATTCAAGGATTTGGTCATAGGCACTGCATTGTCTGCTAGCATTTACATGTCATCTGTTGTTTCTGTAAAAATTTCCCCCAGATTCCCATTTAATTTCTAGTGTGAACCATGATATATGGAAACTGCAATGGGGGAAGTCATGATGTGGAAGGGAATACTATATTCTAGGAATGGTTGACAGCCAATGAGAATGCCTAACTCCCATCTAATGACTGTTATCTGAAAGCCCTTTTGCAACTGAGTACACACAGTTCCTTTTCATACCTTTTTGACATTAAGTGAAATAGCAGCCTAAATGATTTATGTCTCAATTTACCAATTTCTTCAAAATAATCTTCTAAATTAATCAACCCCTCCCCACATTAAAAAAGGAACAACTTTTAATGAGCTAAATTTTTTAATGAGCTAAAAACTAAGTAGTGCCTTTAGACATTTTATACAATGTATCCCATTTATCAAATATTTCTAAACACAATTTTTAAAAGATGAGAATGCATAAAAAATAACAAAAGGAAGTTTCTTCCCTTATTTTTTTCTATGAGGAAGGAGAAAATTTGAATGAAATAAGTTATACTTAATAAGCCATTACTTAATTTTACAGTGATGCTATAAACTGTTCATTTATCATTTTACTTAATGTGAAATCAATCAGAAGATCAAAGATTAAGAATTACAATAAATCTTAGAAGCCATCAAGTCCAAATTCCTCACTTTGCAAGTGAGAAAGCTGAGTGAGGTATAAGGAGATTGAAGGACTTGCCTGGAATCACCCACTTGAGTATCTAATGTTTGAATTGAAACTAAGTCTTCCTGAGTCCAAGTCAATAGTTCTAACTACTAGACTGCACTATCTCTCTATAGGAAAGTAGTTTCCCCTCCTCCCCCCTGAAGCAATTGAGGTTAAGTGACTTGCCCAGGGCCACACAGCTAGGAAGTGTTAAGTTTCTGAGATCAGATTTGAATTCAGGTCCTCCTGACTTCAGGGCTGGTGCTCTACCCACTGCACCATCTAGCTGCCCCTAGGAGAGTAGCTTTAAACTAAAAGGAACAGATCTGTTAGATTTGAATGAATTTATTATGATCTTGAAGATCCTACACTCATTGTAGGCTTATTCTAAACATAAGCTTCCCCTATTACAATCTGACTGGTTCAATACCTCTAGTTTATCAAAAATTCTCTCAAGTTATAAAGCAATCTTTACAATCTATACATCTTATCAAAGACTTAGTTGATCTCAAACATTCTGTGGGTTGTTTTCCTTTCCTTGTTCCTAAGAAGGCTATTAATATGCCATGTAGTTCCCCAAAAGTTACTATCATCCACTCTCTGTCTTCTGCAAATGTTTGGATGTCTGGATTTGAGAAAAAAACAAAATAGAAGAGAAAGGAGAAAAGAAGTAAGAAAAGCAGGTAAAGAGGATAAAGTCATATTAAAGGAAAAAGTTGAGAATAATTTTAATAACAACTTATACTTCCATAGTGTGTTAGAAAGCATTTTCTCAAATCTCCCAAGCAACTAGTTGGTAATCATAACTTCCAATTCATATATTAGGATACTGGAATTTAGAGAGTTCTGAGATACCCTACCTTATTCCTGTCAGATGATAATACGACAGAAAAAAGGAAAGTGATAAATGTTGGAAAGGATTAGGGAAATGGGGCATTAATGCATTGTTCTTGGAGTTGTGAAATGATCCAACCATTTTGGAGAGCAATTTGGAACTATGGCCAAATGGCAATCAAACCAAGTATACCCTTTGATCCAGCAATATCCCTATCATATTTGTATCACAAAAAAGATCATGAAAAGAAAGAAATAGCCTACATGTACATATTAGAAGCCCTTGTTCTAACCCTCAAGTCATGACTCCCAGTTTTTTTTTTACTTTAGACTATATAATGGAGTAATAAAAGATGTGGCATAAATAAGCGACAAAGGAACAAAAATAAGACAGTCAGAATTGTAACAAAAACAGATGAATCAGAATCAGAATCAAAATGTCATTTATAGTTATAGTTGATGTAAGCAGGGGAAATAGAGCACAGATATCAAAAAAAGCTACCATTTTTTTCTCATCCTTTGGAATATAGGAACATTTATTTCCTTTATCTTACTTAAGTACAGTAGACTTTTATAAAGTATTATTGTAGGAAATTGGAAAGCCAAAATTATTCTTCCCCACTTCACTTTGCCCCTTATCTTTCAAACATAGGACATCTAACTCTTAATAGACAGATATCTATTTATTCTTGTGAGAGGTATTGTAATAGAAAGTAGAGTGGAAAAAACAAATCAGAACAAAGTAAAGCAAGTAGATAAACAAATTCTTCATCTGCAGATAGATAGCCTTTATTTCATCTGAAAACTGCCTGTTTATATCCTTTAACCATTTATCAACTAAGGAATGGCCTGTGTGTGTTCTAATAAATTTAAATCAGTTCTTTATATATTTCAGAAATGAAGATTTTATCCAATGTATTAACTTGTTTTCCAGTTGTCTGCTTTTCTTATGATCTTTGTTGTATTGGTTTTGTTTGGGCAAAACCTTTTAAATTTGATATAATCAAAATTATCTGTTTCGCATTTTGCAATGCTCTCTGTCTCTTGTTTATTCATGAATTCTCCCCCTTTCCATAGATTTGACAGGTAGACATTTCCTTGCTCTTCTAATTTGACTATGGTGTCACCTTTTATGTCCAAATCATGAATCCATTTTGACCTTATTTTGGTACATAATGTGAAATGTTGGTCCATATCTAATTTGTACTCTATTGTTTTCCAATTTTCCCAGCAGTTTTTGATCAAATAGTGAGTTTTTATTCCAAAGTCTGAAGTCTTTGGGTTTATCAAATACTAGGTTATTGTGTTCATTGCCTATTGTTTGTTATGTACTTAATGTATTCCACTAATCTGATGTAATATGATTTTGTGGTCCTCTAAGTTTAGGGGGATTCTGTTCTAAACAATGTCAGTAGTCCTAAATCTTCTAGCTGTGGAATCTTCCTCATGAAACTTCCATGCCCAATGTCTGACCATTCCTTAGTCAGGTAGCTTCTGGCCTCAGGAAAGTCCCACAGATCAAACTCCTGAGACAACTGTGAATAAGGCCACTCTTCAATTCATGGCTGGCTGGTAATCATGTCAGTAATAATCTGATCAACCAAAAATTCCTACCTTAAAGAGAGAAAATTGTTCCTACCTTTTCTGTGATCAGAAAGTCATTATTCTGTGGTTCATCCAATTCAAAGACAATTAATTATGAACACAAATAGTGAATGAAAAGTATGACATTTCTGTGCCATATTCAACTTTTGTTATTATTTATTCTTTGAACTTTTAAAGTTGTTAAATGTTCTTATTAGAACAATGGAAACAAAATAACAGATATTTTCCCCTTCCTTTATCTTTTTTTTAATACAAAATTACAGCTTTTAGCCCCCTACTTAGAGAAGGAGGAGAATTCTGGTGAAAACTCTTAAATACATTTTGAAATTCACTAATACTAACAATTTGGTCCTCATTTTTCCCTCCATTTTCCCATTTTCTTTTCTGGAAAAGAGAAAAAACAAAATTTGAGATTAAGATCCCAGATTCTTCTGAGAAATGTAATATTGCCCTCAAATCAATGCATGTTATATGAAGTAAAGCAGTTATGGAAAAGAAAAAAAAATTCTATCATAAAAATTTCTGCCAAAAGAGTAAGATTTCATTACCTCCCCAAAACTTCTCAACTTCCCTTGCTCTGATTAATTTTAATTTCATTAGAATACATCATGTGAAAATTAAGTAAAAGCATTTATTTTAGACAAGGTATAATGAAATTCTTTTTTAAAAATCTGACAATTTTTAGTGACTAATCATTGCACATATTATAAATACAACAATGTACAATTACTTATGTAGTTCTCTTGGTTTTCCTAGTTGTAGGTGATAACTGTAGTATAATCAAATAAAACTTATTTAATACAAAATCTCTTGCTGAAATTCAAAGTTTTAAAAAAGATAATTTATCCATTAAAAATAGAAAGCAAGAATGGATTAAAAGTGCTTGCCACTCAGATTACAGGAAACAGTAGTGTAAGCAGCCTATTGCTTAGTTCATGAATATATATTCCTTGAACAGGTGCTGCATATGGACAATGACCTGGGCCCAGAATTAAATAAGAAAAAAATCATTGGGCTGAAGCTTTGGAAACTGAGCAATAGCTTCCGATCAATTAATTATCAATCTTTTATTAAGCAACTACTATACACTAGACAATGTACTAAGCATTAGGCATACAAATGAATGTAATAATTCTCACTACTAAGGAGCTTACATTATAATAAGGAAGACTATAAAAGTCACTCATTGCCACAATCAATATTGTACCAATAACTTTCTGTGACTACATGTTGTGAAATATCATCATTTAAAAATAATTAAAATTAAAATAATATATAATTAATAATTATAATAAAGTAATTTTTTTTCTAAAGGGCAATGGAAAAATTCATGGCAAAAATAAATGTTTGCCTTATTTCTGATAACTTCTTGATCTCAATACACTTTGTGACTAGCCCAGTCTTATCACTGTTTAAGCTACATAAGTTCCAGGAAAGGGAGAAAAGTTATCTGCTTCCACTACAGAAGTTTTCATGCTCACAAGGTAGATCCTAAAGGGAAGAAACACAGAAGAAAAGTTAAAGCAATAGGAATCTTGAGATAAGCCTAGCTAGTTGAGCCTATGTTCCACATGGAGAGCAGTGGGCTTATTACACAATATCAGAGCAGAAAAAGATCATCCTTTCCCCTACCTTAGGGAAATAATGTTTTGTCACTTCTAAAGTTACATCCAAGAGGTTTCCTTCTTTTACCAGGTAAAAATTTCCATGTCAGCATCTCTTCCAGAAGTGACTTTACAAGACAGCAGATAACTTTTCCATGTTTTATGCATATCTGGTATAATATGATCCTGAAAATAAGAATTCAAACAAAAAAGAAGAGATCCTGAATAAAATCCATAATTGGTTACTAGTATTGCCAGTGAGGTTGCTTTTTTAAAAAAAAGAAAGTCTATAATAGGTCTTTTATGTCTTATTCCTTGTAGCTAATGAATTTTTACATGAAGCTCTGGAAAGTATAGGACTCCTGAATCCATTGACTATCCAAGAATAAGAGTAACTAAATTCTAGAAAGGATCTCTCTCAAGTATATCTGATTAGTTTACAATCTCTAGGGCAATTCAGCAAATCATCAACCAATAAAGTTAGAGATGTATTTGTAGTCTGGAAGTTTCTCAAAAATTAAAAAAAAAATGGAGAGGCATGCCAGGCATGAAAAGGGTGTCTGGGGCAGAGACATTCTATTGCATATGCTGCTTTAATATAATTTAGACCTTAAAGGAATTGAGGAAATTGAGTGAAACATGCTGACTACCTCTTATGACTTAATTCTGTATTTAACTTAGTTCCCTTACTATTGAATTATAGATCTAGTTCAATTTCTGTCTTGTAAAAAAAACTTTTACTCAATTATGGGGATATAAGAACATTTTATTGGATTGTTTGAACCTATCCTTGTGTGACTGGGAAGTGGGACCATCTCTAATAGTTACTTACAGTTCTTTAACTAAGGACTTAGGTTATACTAGCAAGACCAAAGACTGATGTAAGGAATTTTCTCACAATGAAACATCTGAATCAACCCATATGTCTTATCTTAAAAGAAGTCTCATACTGATTAATCAGTAAGTATTTTTTATGTTCCTTTGATTGAACACAGACAGTTGAATGGAATAGAACAGCTCTTTTTCTGATTTCTGAGAACTGCATCAATTTACTCTCCCCACTCCCAATTCTCAAGTTGGAAAGTCCCTAATCTTTCCTCCAATTAGAAATCAGATTACCTAATATTATACTCTAATTTATATCCTATGAACTGTTTGCTTTTAATGCATAAAAATCTGTTTTCACCTGTATTCAAGGTACTTAGCCAAGCTGAGAAAGTCTGGCCTTGATTTTTTGTTAATTTGGCATGCATTGTTTAATAAAGTGATATTCTCAAAAGCTCAAACCTTTATCTCTTCAGTTATTTCAGACTCTACCCACCACAATTTAGTTTCTGTAGTATGCTTTCAAGTGATGTTTTCCATTGTAATATGTATATCACATGTATTTTTTATTTAACTTATCATATTTTCTAATAAAGATTTTTTTCTTTTCTACCTTCTACCTTACCTCCTCATCTCCCACTGAGTGAGAAAAAAAAATCCCCACTCCATTACAAATATGCATTGTCAAGAAAAACACATTTTTTCATTGGCCATAACTAAAACTTTTATAAATCTGCACTCCAAATCCTAAACCATTTTATCAGGAGATGGGCAGAATGCAAATATTGCAATTGTTTATTTTGCCTATCCCAGTTCCCAAGTCTTTCAAAGATTTTTGTCTCTACAGTTTTGTTGTAATTGCAAAAATACTTACTTTTTTGCTTATTTCACTCTGTGTTATTTAATGCATCCAGGTTTTCACAAAACTTTTCCTTTCATTTCTCAATAGCATAATGGTATTAAATGATATTCATGGTACTATAATTTTTTTAGATATTCACCAGTTGATGAATACCCCTCAATTTCATTCTTTGGATCACAAAATAGCTACCATATCTATTGTTGAGATATATTTCTTGTGAATAGCCCTTTGGAATGATTATATCAGGCACAGGGTAAATCCCTCTTGTTTTAATTGCCTTAATGTTACTGCAATACTAGTACCTACGGTTTTTTGTTGTAAGGTTGTTTCAGTTTTAACACTTTGTTATCCCATTTGAAGTTTTTCTTGGCTTAGATACTGGAATGGCTTTCCATTTCCTTCTCTAGGTCTTTTTTATAAATGAGGAAATTGAGGCAAATTGGATTATTGACTTACTCAGGGTAACAGTGTCTAAGGACAGATTTGAACTCCTAAAAATGAGTCTTCTCAACTCCAAGCCTGGAAATCTATCTACTATGCCATTTACCACCTACCATTTGCTCTGTAATGAATAATTGAAGATATCCAATGGACTAATATAGATTTTTCAAGTGACTACAAAATTTCTTATCTCAGGAATCAATGCAGCATTCTCTTGGCTTTTTTTCCCTTGAGACAATTGGGGTTAAATCATTTGCCCAGGGTCACACAGGTAGGAAATGTTAAGTGTCTGAAGTTAGATTTGAACTCAGGTCTTCCTGACTTCAGGGCTGGTGCTCTATCCACTGCACCATCTAACAGCCTCTACTTGCTCTTCTTTTAAGCACCCTTCATTTTGCAGGTTTGTCCCCCATAAAAAGAAAAAAAAAACAAATCCCTAATCTATTTAATAGATATTTAATATCTATGTTTTTTCTTTGATAATTAGGCTTAGTTTGCAAGATATATTACCATTTATTGGATCTTGAGCTCCTTTGCTCTTTGAGACACATTCCATTCCTTCTATAATACCTAGTGTATACAGGATAGTTTTGTGTCATTTGAAATTTCTTCCCTTTACATTAGCAGATCTTTCTCCTGGTTGGTTGCAGAATTTGTTTATTTATTGTCATCAGAATTGTTAACTTTAACCATCATGTGTGTATGAATTGAAAAAATAGTTTTAAAAAATATTATTTTGTTTTACCTGAAGTTGATCTGTTTTCTTTTGATCTGTATTTTTTTTTCTCCTGTATTTTGAAATTCTGGACAATTCGAGTATTTCATAAATTATAGTCTTCATGTTTTGCTATTTGTTATTTTCTTTTGGGACACGTAACCTTAAATTGCACTTAAATATCTTAGATTGATCCTAGATCAATACATATTTTAGATATCACATAGTCTTTTAACATCATTGCTGTTTTCTTTTTTAAAAAAGTAATTAAAGATTGCTTTTCACTTATGTGTGTTTGCAGTCCTTATTATTTTCTCTTTTGCATCTTTGATGAGATTTGTCACAGGTTAAAGTTTTTCTATCCTATTTTTTCTTCAATTATGGAGATAGATTTTACTTTAACTATTCTTATTTTACTTGAACTATTTAGAAATATCTTACTATGAGTCCATATTCTTTGGATTCCAGTGAGTCCTCTCCTTCATTAGGTAATGATTTTGGTTTTTTTTCTTTTCTTGCACTATTTATTCACATATAAATGTGTACATTTATAATATTTATAAATACATTTATATACTATTTATTCAGATAGATCCATTAGATGATGTAACTCTTATATTCCTTTCTATTATTTATATCTTCCCTAATGCCTTTTCTGCTTATACTCAATGTCTATTTTTCTCCTGAAATCTCTGATAATTTTAGTTTTTTCTTCAAATATTCTCCTATCACTCACTTTCTTATTTTTTTTCCTTTGATAGTGGTTTTTGTGTTGCTTAGACATTAAAATATTCTCAGCTTCCTAGTAGGTTGGAAAGTCACTTTTTATCTAGGTTGGAAATAGACTTTTTAATCTAATTCCCAAGTGGTTTCATGAGGAGGGGTGGGGAAATGGGCCTTACTTTCATGCTAATCTCTTTACTTCAGATTTAGTAGAGACTTCCAAGTAATTTGACACTCTGCTTCATTTCTTTTTGTTATTTATTTTTGTAGCCCAGTGCTATAACATCCCAACACATTGCCATGTTGCTATTGCCCATCCCAGGTAGAGTACCTTTCCAGCTTCATTAGCAATGAGACTTGAGTTCTGCTACAAACCTGAGAGTTTGTTTATTGTCATCCTGTTAGAGCATAATATCTAGTGGAGGATGAGGTGCTGAATGAATTCATTAAAAATTAGCAACTGGCCTTTCATGGTCTCCATCATATTGGATTGATTTCTTTTTGCCAGATTATGGAGAAAGATATTTTTTTTCTTTTGTTATTTTGTAGGTGTTTTCGGGATTGGAGAAAACATTTAGTATTTTATCTTTTTGGACATATGATTTAGAAGAAGCAATGACTTTTGTTTTTCTTTGTATCCCCAAGATTTAGCAAAATGTTTAGCACATAATGTTTAGTAAATGTTTATTTATTGAATGTAATTAAGTAAAAATTAAAATATTGACAAATAAAGTAAGACTTCAAGATTTTGAAGATTTGTTATTCATTTTTCAGCCATGTCAAACGTGTTGACAATAGTTAATTAATTTATTTTTATTATTTTAATTTAGAAAACTGGATAAGATAATAACAGCATTCATCTGGAGTGACTGAAGAGTGAAATGAGATTTGGTGGGAGGTTAATATTCTCTTTTATTAAAAGTGAATAAAAACTAGATGACCACTTATCAAGTATTTTTTAAAAGTCTCCATCAAATAAATACTGACCTAGGAAACTTCTACATATAAATGTATAATTACTGTGATTATGTGACACCTGAAGTTCCATGAAAATCTTCATTTATATCAACATTACACAGATCCATTAGCCTAAATACATTTCATGAATGGAAATTCTAAGAAATCATTTACTCTATGAAGGTAACATATTTTGAAGATGCACTGACTACATATTATAATATGATGGAAAAAATTCTGTTTGATACTAATGAATCTGGGAACAAATTTCATTCTCCAATTTACTACCTGTGTGTCATTAAGTTACTTGCTTGATATCCTTGGGTCTCAGCTTCATTTTTTTGTGTGTGTAATTAGGAAAATGGATTTCACATGACCTTTAAGGTCTCATTAAACTAAATCCTTTGACATATGGGAAGCCCCATTTTGACAAGGAGGCAGCATTCCATGGGATTGGTTAGTTTCTTTGCAGCTTGAGCATCAGGAAGGCTGTAAATCAAAATGCTAGAGTTGCAAATATTTTTTTCATTTCATATTTACATTGAAAGATATTATTATAACAAGTTTCATTATGTTAAATACTGAGAACAATGGTCATGTCATGAGTAATACCTGTAGGTTAAAGCTTGAGGATAAAACAGGAGTACCAGAAAATGAGTGAGAGTGAGTCTTAATGAATCAGTATAAATTACTTATAGCTATTGATAAAACTGTAGAAAACATTTTTATTGACAAGTTAGGAGAATCATATTCATATCCAAGGACCAGAATTAGTTTTTAATGTTTTTCAGTTTTATTCTGGAGGTAACACATATTAATAAATATAGTGCATAAAATTATTTAGCAATTTCTAAGTAGAAGCAATTAATATTCCTGGTCTTCCTGTTTAATGGAATTTAGACATACTGATTTTTAGTCATATTAGTATAGGAATAATATATTCACTTTGGATATGCTTCTTTATCATGATATATAATAAATGCACCATTTATTAAAGAATATTGAAAATATTTGCTTACTATTATAGGAATAAATTGTAAATTACAAAGGGAAAATGGTATTTTGTTTCCTTTGAGAAAAAGATATACTTTTCCATATGTAATTCATCATAGTATTTAAAATAATAATATGATTAAGACTTCAAAACATAAACAGCTTTTAAGATTTCACATCTTGTGAGCATGGGAAATTTTCTGTATAGAGCATAATACCTTTTTTGATAAGAGCATGCCATGTTGGGGGTGGTCCTGTGTCAGTGTCTCCCATGTCATGCAATTAATTCCAAAGTTCTTAAGAGAGACCTTGAGAATGTCCTTGGATCACTTTCTCTGACCATCTTGTGAGTGCTTGCCCCATGAGAGTTCTCCATAAAAAGTTTTTTGTTTTTTGTTTTTTGACAAGCATACACTTGACATTTGAATAATGTGGTCAGCCCAAAAGAGTTATGTTCTCTGCAGTAGAGTTTGAATGATTGACACTGTAGTTCAAGAAAGAACCCAGTGTCTGGTATTTTATCCTGCCAGATAAGAATTCTTTTCAAGGAATCTTTTAAAGGAAATTCAAATGAAAGTGATTTCGTTTCTTGGCATGGTGGTATATTGACCAGGTTTCATAGGTATACAACAGTGACATTAGTACAACAGTTCTGTAGACCTTCACTTTGATAGTCTAATATCTTTTATCTCTCATACTTTCCTTTGGAGCCTCTCAAATACTGAGCTAGCTGGCAAAGCATATATCAACCTAATTATCAATGTGTACATCCCAGGACAGTATTCTGCCAAGTGAATTTATCCACAGAATTCAAAAATTTTCCATTTGCTGTAACCAATGATTCCATATATGGATGATGTGGTGCTGGCTGATGAAGTATCTGTGCTTTCTTGGTGTTAATTGTTAGGTGAAAATTAGCACAGTCAGCAGAGAATCAATCCACTCTTTGTTGCTTCTTATTTTTGGAGGCTACATTGAGCATGGCAAGAGAAGGTTATTGTCCAAGCATTCAAGGAGGCCTCCATTGTTCATCTCTTTAAAGGTAAAGGGAAATTGTCCTGTGACAACTATGTGGAAGGGGGTTGTCTCTTAGCCATTGCTGGAAGGATTCTTGCGAGAGTCCTCCTTAATAGGCTGATCCTGCACATGGAAGAAGGTCATCTATCTGAGATGTATGTGGCTTCAGTGTGGGTGAGAAATGTCAGTATGGTGTTCATTGCCTGACAAGTCCAGGAGAAATGCTAATAGCAGAACAGAGGTCTGTATACAACAATTGAGATCCGATCAAAGCCTTTGATACTGTCCATTCTAAGGGCTTATGAAAAGTTCATAGTATGTAGTTTCTGGATGGCATACTTGTCTGAGTTCTGGACAATAGACTCAAGCTTTGCCAGTCACCAACAGAGTAAAACATGGTTTTGTGCTTGCTTCCATGCTTTTTTAGCATGATACTTTCAGCCATGTTGTCCTGGCGTCAAAGTCAGTTACCACACTGATGGCAAATTCTTCAACTTGAAAAGACTACAAATGAAAACTAAAGTGGAGGGAGTTTGGCTCTACATCATAATTATTAGAATGCATAATAGGACAGATGAAGAAGGTGGCAGATTTTGAAGAGGATATGGGAAAAATTTTTGATGGAGTTTTGAACTGATCTCTGTAGAGAGATTTGGAACTATTATCCAAAGGGTTTATAAAAACTGTGCATTCCCTTTTACTTAGCAATACCACAAGTGAATACCTGAAAAAGAGAAAAAAAAATAAACAAAAAGTAAAAGGGCCTATATGTACAAAATATTTACAGAAATTCTTTTCTGGGAACAGGTCATTGGAATTTGAAAGGATGCCTATCAATTGGGGAATGGCTAAGCAAATTGTGGTATCTGATAATGATGGAATACTATTGTGCTATAAGAAATGATGAGCAGTTACTCTCAGAAAAACCTGGAGAGACTTCTATGAGCTAATGCAAAGTGAAATGTACTGCCTACAAAAGTAAAAGCAATATTATAAGATAATCAGCTCTGAATGACTCAAGTATTTTCAGCAATACAATAATCCAAGGCAACTCTGAAGGACTTATGATAAAAAAAGCTATTTATCTCCAGAGAAAGAAGTGATGGTGTCAAATGGAAGCATACTTAAAAACAAAACAAAACAAAACCTTTATTTTTTGAGGTTTCTTTTTGGGGGGAAGGGGCTATGTTTTCTTTTACAACATGCCTAATATGGAAAGAAAATGTGACTAACATGGAAATATTTTGCATTACAAGTGTATAACCTACAGTAAGTTGTTTGCCTTTTCAATGAGAAGGGTGAGGAGGGAAGAAGGAAGGGAATCTGGAATTCAAAGTTTTCAAAATGAATTCAAAAATTTTACATGTAACTGGGGAAAACAATATACTAAATAAATTATAAAAAGATAAACATAAAAAAGAAATCATAAGGGATTCACTTATGTTAATTTTTTTATATTCCTGTATAGGAAGTGATATTTGTAACTCCTAAGAAATATATCATCAGGATTCAGACAAGATGGTGGAGAGGTGCCAGGAAATTTCCTGAGCTTTCCCCATTTTCTTTCAGAAACAATATTAAATCAAACAAATGGATTCTTGAGTGATAGAACCAACAAAAAGATGGAGTGAAACAATTTTCTAGTTTAAGATATTATAGAAAGGCTTCAGGAAAGGTCTGTCTCACTTGGGTAAATGGGGAGTATAGTTAAGACCAGGAATAGTCCAGGTAGATAAGCTACTAAGGCCTCCCAATCTTGACTCAGTAGGACAGTGGCACAACAGGGCATCTTTGAGGCCTCCAGTCCAAGAACAGAAAGCAAATTATCATTCTTGGAATCTGGTACAAAAGTGAGACAAAACTGGGCCACTCCAATAAAGTGAATAAGCTACCAGTAGCTCAGGTCTCAGTACAGAAAGCCAATAATCAGACTCCTGTTCCCTAGCTTGATACAGTGCCCTCTCTGCCCAAGGAACAGAGCTCAGTTTTGAAAATCATAAAGTAAAACTAAAAATGAGTAAGAAACAGAAAAGAACCATAAAATGTAAAGTACCTCATTGGAAAAACAATTGGCCTAAAAGTCCAGGAGAAAGAATTTAGGGGTTTAGTAGACTACCTGAAAGCCATGATAAAAAAGAGATCCTGGACAGCATCTTTCAAGAATTATTAAGAAAAAACTACCCTGATATCCTAGAATTGAAAATTAAAATAGTCATTAAAAGAATATATGATCCCCTCCTGAAAGATATTCGAAAATGCAAATTCCAAGGAATATTGTTGCCAGATTCCAAAATTATAAAGTCAAGGAGAAAATGCTGCAGCCAACCAGAGATAAAGATTTAAAAAAAAAAACCCAAAGAATTATAGTCAGAATTATGCAAGTTTTAGCAGCTTCTACATTAAAAACTCAGAGGACTTGGAATATGACAATCTAGAAGGCAAAAAATTTGGAGTACAACAAAAAATCAACTACCCAACTAAATTGAGCATAATATTTCAGGGGGAAAATGGAAATTCAATGAAATAAGGGACTTTTTGACTTTCCTAATGAAAAGACTAGAGCTGAGTAGAAAATTCAATCTCCAGTTAAAAGTCTCAAGAGAAGCATAAAAAGATAGGAAAACAAAACAAAACAAAGCATGTTATTCAGATAAATTAAACTGTTCACACCCTTATGTGGGAAAAAAATATTTATAACTCTTCAGAACTTTATCTCTATTAAGACTGTTTGAAAGTGCTTCTAGACAGTATACATATATCCATAGAGAATACATAGACAGAAGTTAGGTTGACTTTGATATAATTATACAAAGAAATTAAGGGGTGACAAAATGATTTGGAGAAGAGGAAAGGGAGAAACAGAATAGGGTAAATTACATCATGACCAGTTATAGTAGAGAAAAGAAGGGAATGAATGAGCATTATTTTAATCTTACTCTGAATGGATTTGTTCAAAGAGGGAATAATATACATATTTAGTTTGGTATAGATGTCTATCTTTCTGTACAGGAAAGTAGTAGGGTAAAGAAAAGAGGAGGGGAGGGATTCATAAAAGAAAAGGCAGAAGTAAAAAGGGAAAGAGAAAGAAAAGGAGGGTGTCTGATAGAAATGAGGGCAGATTGAGAGAGATGATAGTCAGAAACAAATCACTAGTGAGTAGGAGTAGCGTGAAAAGAGAAAAAACAGCACAAATGGGTAAAAAAAAATAGAATGAAAAGAAATACACAGTTAGTAATCCCATTTGTGAATGAGAATAGGATGAACTCTCCCATAAAATGGAAGTAGATGGCAGAGTGGATTAAAAGTCACAATCTACAATATATTGTTTACAAGATACACATTTGAACCAGAGATGTGCACATGGAATAGAGGTAAAAGGCTAAAGCACAATATATTATGCTTTAGTTGAAGTTAAAAAAAAAAAAAGCAGTGGTAGAAATCCTGATCTCAGACAAAGAAAAAGCAAAATTATATTTAATTAGAAGAGATAAGGACACTATATTTTACTAAAGGCTACAATAAAAAATGAAGCAATAGTAATATTGAACATAGATGAATCAAGTGGTATAACATCCAGATTTTTAGAAGAGAAGCTGAGTTACAAGAAGAAATAAACAGCATAACTATACTTGAGAAGGACTTCAATCTCTCTATCTGTCACTGTCTCTGTCTTTCTGTCTGTCTGTCTCTCTCTGCTGTCTCACTGTCTTTCTCTCTCTCTCTCTCTCTCTCTCTCTCTCTCTCTCTCTCTCT